>JAHHZJ010002693.1:0-69551 GCA_021437245.1 Aegilops speltoides | reverse complement strand
GCTTCCACCTCATGACAAGGTGAACCAAGTGTTGATACGGAAGCATCCACAAGTGGGACACACCAAGACGAACAAAACAAGGAAGTACACCAAGATGAGCATCAACAACCTCCTTCTCCACCACGACAAGAGAACGACAACGTCAATAATGAAGAAGGCCAAGAAGAAGAAAAGATGAAGAAGATGTTCCACCTAGATCCAAGCAAAAGCTTCAACAAGTTCGAGCAAGAGTCGCCAAAGACCATCCCGTCGAGCAAATCTACAATGATAGCCAAACCGGGAGAATCACTCGCTCTAAAACTCGTTTGGCTAACTTTTGTGAACATTATTCATTCATCTCTAGCATTGAACCTATGAAGGTTGAAGAAGCATTGGAAGATCCGGATTGGATAAATGCCAAGCATGAAGAGCTACACAACTTTGAGAGAAATCAAGTTTGGACATTGGTTGAGAAGCCCGAGAACAACCACAACATCGTTGGTACCAAATGGGTGTTTCGCAACAAGCAAGATGAAGATGGACAAGTAGTTCGCAATAAAGCACGTCTCGTCGCCCAAGGCTACACTCAAGTCGAAAGTATGGACTATGGTGAGACATATGCCCCCGTTGCTAGACTTGAGTCCATTCGCATCTTACTTGCCTATGCTAATCACCATGATATCACCTTGTACCAAATGGACACAAAAAGTGCTTTTCTAAATGGTGAAATAGAGGAGGAAGTTTATGTTAAGCAACCTCCTGGCTTTGTCAATCCTAAGAAACCTAATCATGTTTACAAACTTCACAAAGCTCTTTATGGTCTTAAACAAGCTCCTAGAGCATGGTATAAATGCTTGACCAAGTTCCTTATTGAAAAAGGCTTTGAAATTGGGAAAGTTGATTCTACTCTTTTTACTAAAAGGGTTAATGGAGAACTATTTGTATGCCAAATCTATGTTGATGATATCATATTTGGTTCAACTAACCCTCATTTTAGTGAAAAGTTTGGGAAGCTAATGTCGGAGAAGTTTGAGATGTCTATGATGAGTGAACTCAAATTTTCCTTGGTCTGCAAATCAAGCAAACTAAGGAAGGTACCTTTGTTTCTCAAACGAAGTACACCAAGGACTTATTCAAGAAGTTCAATATGCAAGAATGCAAAGGTATGTCTACACCCATGCCTACTAGTGGACATAATGTCTTGACCAAAGATGGTGAACCGGTTGATCAAAAGGTTTATCGCTCTATGATTGGTTCATTGTTATATCTATGTGCTTCACGTCCCGATATCATGCTAAGTGTGTGCATGTGTGCACGATATCAAGCTGCTCCTAAAGAATGTCATCTTAAGGCCGTGAAAAGGATAGTGAGATACTTAATCAATACACCAAACTTTGGCATTTGGTATCCAAAGAGGGCCTCTTTCGATCTTGTTGGCTATTCCGACTCGGATTATGCCGGAGACAAGGTTGATAGAAAGTCCACTTCGGGTACTTGTCAATTTCTTGGTAGATCTCTTGTGTCTTGGTCCTCCAAGAAACAAAACTCGGTATCCTTGTCCACTGTCGAAGTTGAATATATTGCCGCTGGTTCATGTTGTGCTCAATTACTTTGGATGACCCAAACTCTTAAAGATTATGGGATATATGTGAGACATGTTCCATTGCTTTGTGACAATGAAAGTGCTATGAAAATTGGCCATAATCCTGTGCAACATTCTCGAACTAAGCATATTGAAGTTCGTCATCATTTCATTCGAGATCATGTTGCTAAGGGTGACATTGATCTTAAGCATGTTCGCACCGAAAAGCTATTAGCGGATATATTCACTAAACCTCTTGATGAGAAACTGTTTTTTTTGGTTAAGAGGAGAATTGAACATCATTGATGCTTCAAACTTGGAGTAGAAACTCCATTGGATACATGCAAGACATGAGCTGATGACTAATCCTTGATATTTCTCTTGTGATGGAAATCTTATGTCTTGGATATATTTGTATCTTGCATGTTATATAACCCATGTAGGTACTTGGCTAACTTTTGTGAACATTATTCATTCATCTCTAGCATTGAACCTATGAAGGTTGAAGAAGCATTGGAAGATCCGGATTGGATAAATGCCAAGCATGAAGAGCTACACAACTTTGAGAGAAATCAAGTTTGGACATTGGTTGAGAAGCCCGACAACAACCACAACATCGTTGGTACCAAATGGGTGTTTCGCAACAAGCAAGATGAAGATGGACAAGTAGTTCGCAACAAAGCACGTCTCGTCGCCCAAGTCTACACTCAAGTCGAAGGTATGGACTATGGTGAGACATATGCCCCCGTTGCTAGACTTGAGTCCATTCGCATCTTACTTGCCTATGCTAATCACCATGATATCACCTTGTACCAAATAGACACAAAAAGTGCTTTTCTAAATGGTGAAATAGAGGAGGAAGTTTATGTTAAGCAACCTCCCGGCTTTGTCAATCCTAAGAAACCTAATCATGTTTAAAACTTCACAAAGCTCTTTATGGTCTTAAACAAGCTCCTAGAGCATGGTATAAATGCTTGACCAAGTTCCTTATTGAAAAAGGCTTTGAAATTGGAAAAATTTATTCTACTCTTTTTACTAAAAGGGTTAATGGAGAACTATTTGTGTGCAAAATCTATGTTGATGATATTATATTTGGTTCGACTAACCCTCACTTTAGTGAGAAGTTTGGGAAGCTAATGTCAGAGAAGTTTGAGATGTCTATGATGAGTGAACTCAAATTCTTTCTCGGCTTGCAAATCAAGAAAACTAAGGAAGGTACCTTTGTCTCTCAAACAAAGTACACCAAGGACTTATTCAAGAAGTTCAATATGCAAAATGCAAAGGTATGACTACACCCATGCCTACTAGTGGACATCTTGATTTGACCAAAGATGGTGAACCGGTTGATCAAAAGGTTTACCGCTCCATGACTGGTTCATTGTTATATCTATGTGCCTCTCGTCCCGATATTATGCTAAGTGTGTGCATGTGTGCACGATATCAAGCGGCCCCTAAAGAATGTCATCTTAATGCTGTTAAAAGGATAGTGAGATACTTAGTACACACACCAAATTTTGGCATTTGGTATCCTAAGAGGTCTTCTTTCGATCTTGTTGGTTACTCTGATTCGGACTATGCCGGAGATAAGGTTGATAGAAAGTCCACTTCAGGTACTTGTCAATTTCTTGGTAGATCTCTTGTGTCTTGGTCCTCCAAGAAACAAAACTCGATATCCTTATCCACCGCCAAAGCGGAATACATTGCCACTGGTTCATGTTGTGCTCAATTACTTTGGATGACCCAAACTCTCAAGGATTATGGGATATATGTGAAACATGTTCCATTGCTTTGTGACAATGAAAGTGCTATCGAGATTGCTCACAATCCCGTGCAACACTCTCGGATTAAGCATATTGAAGTTCGTCATCATTTCATTCGCGATCATGTTGCTAAGGGTGATATTAACCTTAAGCATGTTCGCACCGACAAGAAATTGGCGGATATATTCACTAAACCACTTGATGAGAAAGTGTTTTGCAGGTTGAGAGGTGAATTGAACATCATTGATGCCTCAAACTTGGAGTAGGAACTCCATTTGGATACATGCAAGGCATGAGCCTTTGACTAATCCTTGATATTTCTTTCATGTTGCTATTTATATGTCTTGGATATATTTGCACCCTTGCATGCTATCTAACCCTTGTAGGTACTTGGATGAATCTAAATCTATGAGATTGCAACCCACTCACATCTTGAGCAAATCTCTACATCACCAAGTCTCTACACAATGGTGGTTGAAGACAAGGAACCATGAAACCCTTCAAACATATCCTTTGACAAATTCTATATTGAGTTTTCTGATTGTCATTTTGGATACACAAGTGCTCTTCCTTGCAAGACTAACCCATGTAGGTAGATGAACTCAAATTCCAAGTGGAGCTCCCAACTCTTGATGAGCTACATCAACCTTGAGCAACGCACACAAGTTCAACTACATGATCACGATCAACACCACCACCCAAGGTATGTTATTCCATCTGTCGGCGTTCTGGGAATAGGGGTCCCCCGACTTGCCTGCCCGCGGCCTGCAGCGTGGCTTGAGAGGTGGCCCAGTGCGGCCCATCTTCATTAGTGCAAGACTCAAGACTCTCGCGAGGGGCCAAGCCTCGCGGGGCGGACGACACAAGACTTCCTCAGGAGCAGCCTCGCCAGGCAGGCTCGTGAGGAGGCGGAGAGATCAAGGCAAGGGTACCTCGCGAGGTGCTCATGACGCAAGCCGTGACGATCAAGACCAGGCGGGTGCCGGCCTGCGCAGTGTCCTTGTTTCCTCTTTGGTGCAAAGGGGGCAAGCACAGGCGTGGAGTATCGAGGCATCAGGCAAAGGTTGCCATTTTAGTGCAACGAGACCAAGACCAGCAGAGCGGCAGGATGGAGGTCACCTGGAGCCCAAGACGGCGTCATCCCCAGCGCCTTTGGCAATCGAAGACCAACTTTAGTCAGGATAACTTGTAGTAGATGTTCCCCTTCAAAATGGTCGTTGTTGGCTCCCTTCCCGCTCAATATTTGGGAAGAGGACCAGGGCCTCTATAAATAGGGCTAGCCACCACACTAGAGGGCATCGACTTCTCATCAGATCCAGAGGCGATCGAACTCACCCAAGTAGCTCATCGAGCCAGCTCAAGAACACCTCTCGTGAGGCTATTCTTTCCATGTACTGTTCATCATCCGCCCCTGAGGCAATCCACCACACCACACACTGGAGTAGGGTATTACACCACAACGGTGGCCCAAACCAGTATAAATCTTGTGTCCCTCGTGTTGTTCATCGTAGCTTAGATTCTCGCGAGGCAATTGGACGTGGATTGGTAGGGGGAAGATCTTCGCGCGCACTCCAGAGTTTGAACCTTAAGGGTCTGCCGGAACCCAACATCCGACATTTGGCGCGCCAGTTAGGGGTGCGCCAAAGCTCTTCCTTCCGTCGGCTCACTCTCCATCAGCACCGCGCTTCTCCCTCATGGCGGACATCGCGCTTCCGGCTCCGGCGGCCGGCACCAGTGCTGGTGCCAGGGGGCTCCGGGCCTTGGCCCCCGCCTTATGGTAGGTGCAGTGGCCGAACAAGTTCAGGCCAGACATGCCGCCACGTTACGACGGCACGACGGATCCCCTAGCCTTCCTGTTGGCGTATGAGGAGGCCGTCCTCGAGGCAGGGGGCGACGACAGGGTCATGGCTAACTGGCTGCCCATGGCCCTCACTGGCGTCCCGCGCATGTGGTTGCTCCACCTGCCAGCAGCTTCTGTGGCCTTCTGGGAGGAGTTGCGCAGCCTCTTCCTCACCCAGTATGCTGCGTTGGCGCCCCCGGTCATCGCAGCTCTCCTGGGCGGCTCGCTGGTGCCACCTTCGAGCCGCCACGTCAAGCCGTTCGTCCGCTAGATCAGAGCTGTCCTCAAGCGCCGTGAAGCCCCCCCGGGCTGGGTGGCACCCAAGGCCGATTTGACCTTCAGCTCGGACGATCACCCCTCCAACACCGCCTGCTCGGGTGCGCTCCCAATGCTATGCACCCCCACCATCTGCCAGGTGGCCGTCACCAGGACCCTCATCGATGGTGGTGCCGGCCTCAACGTGCTCTCGGTGGAGGCCTTCAACCTCCTCCACGTGCCGCTGGAGCGACTCCAGCCCAGCAGGCCCTTCTCGGGCGTCGGAGGCAGTTCCACCGGCTCCTTGGGGCAGATCCACCTCCCGGTGACCTTCGGCACCCACGACAACTTCCGCACGGAGCTGGTCGACTTCGACATCGCCCCCATTGGCCTCCCGTATAACGCCATCCTCGGCTACCCTGCCTTGGCCCAGTTCATGGTGGCGACTCACCCCGCCTACAACCTCATGAAGATGCCCAGGAGCAGCGGCGTCCTTACCGTGCCTGGAGACGCGAGGGATGCACTACAGGCACTCAAGCTCGCTTTCAAGGCGGCCGCAGTGGCGCAGCCCGCCAGCGCTGATGCCCTCGAGCCCAAGGGGGCTGCACCGGACAAGAAGAAGCAGCTATTCACCCAAGACAAGGCGGAGACCAAGCAAGTACCAGTCGACGAAGATGGATCCTCTGGCGCCACCTTCACCATAGGCGCCAATCTCGACCCTGAGCAGGAGGATGCCCTGGTGAAATTTCTGCGCACAAACAAGGAGGTGTTTGCATGGGAACCTGATCAGCTAGCAGGGGTCCCAAGAGAGGTGATTGAGCACCATCTGAATGTATGCCCCAACGTGCGCCCCAGAAGGCAAGGCGATAGTCCACCGAGAAGCAGGCCTTCATCGTCCAAGAAACCCGCAAGTTGGAGGCTACCGGTGTCATTCGCGAGGTTCGCTATCCTGAATGGCTGGCCAACCCTATTGTGATGCCAAAAAAGGGGGGAAAGGAACGCATGTGCGTCGACTTCACCAACCTCAACAAGGCCTGCCCTCAGGATCCATTCCCGCTCCCTCACATCGACCAGATTGTCGATTCCACCGCCGAGTGCGACGTGCTGTGCTTACTAGATGCCTTCTCAGGCTATCACCAAATTAAGATGGCGGTAGAAGATGTGGAGAAAACGGCCTTCCTGACCCTGTGCAGGGTATACTGCTATACTTGCAAGCCGTTCGGGTTGCGCAACGTGGGCGCGACCTTTCAGCGACTGATGCACACCGCCTTGGGCCGCAGCTCGGAAGAAACGCCGAGGCCTACGTCGATGACATCGTGGTGAAGTCTCGGGGGGCGAAAACCCTGATACAGGACCTGGAAGAAACCTTCGCGAGCCTCCGTGAGGTGGACCTGCGGCTCAACCCGGAGAAGTGCGTATTCAAAGTCCCCTCGGGCAAGCTTTTTGGCTTCCTCGTGTCCCAAACCCAGAGAAGGTCAAGGCAGTCGAAGACATGAGTCCGCCGAAGACCCTTAGAGAAATGCAGAAGCTCACTGGGCAAGTAACCGCGTTGGGATGCTTCATCTCCAAGCTGGGGGAACGAGCACTGCCATTCTTCAAGCTGATGAAGAAGAAGGGCCCGTTCGAATGGACTGAAGAGGCTACCAAAGCATTCCAAGATCTCAAGAAGTACCTTACCAGCCCTTCGATGATGGTAGCTCCGCGCCCTCAGGAGCCCTTGGTGCTCTACCTTGCAGCCACGCCCTACTCCGCCAGCATAGCTCTGGTGGCAGTTCGGGAGGAGCGCCGGGCCAAGACCGCGTCAGTTGCAGCCCCGGCCGAAGCGCAACAAGGCCAAGAAAGCCTTGCGAAGACCACGACCGCTGCAGACGGGGATCAGCCTCAGCAGGGGGACGCACCCAGGGCAGAGGAGGCCCCGCGAGGCGACCAAGCGCTGGGGGCTCCGTCGTCTCGAGAGGCGCCTCGACCTCCGGAAGACGCATGCCACACCAGCACTCTCAACCTCGTCGAGCATCATGTGTACTTCGTTAGCACGGTGCTTGCAGGACCTTGAGAAGAGGTGTCTAGAGGGGGGGGGTGATTAGACACTTAGTACCAAAGTTGTAGTTTTAAGTTTCTTTAAATTTAAGTGGAGTTTAGGCACAAGTTTAACACACAATACGTATCAAGCAAGCATGCAAAGAGCATATGAGCAGCGGAAAGTAAAGCATGCAATTTGCAAGAATGTAAAGGGAAGGGTTTGGAGGATTCAAATGCAATTGGAGACACAGATGTTTTTGGCGTGGTTCCGATAGGTGGTGCTATCGTACATCCACGTTGATGGAGACTTCAACCCATGAAGGGTAACGGTTGCGCGAGTCCACGGAGGGCTCCACCCACGAAGGGTCCACGAAGAAGCAACCTTGTCTATCCCACCATGGCCGTTGCCCACGAAGGACTTGCCTCACTAGCGGTAGATCTTCACGAAGTAGGCGATCTCCTTGCCCTTACAAACTCCTTGGTTCAACTCCACAATCTTGTCGGAGGCTCCCAAGTGACACCTAGCCAATCTAGGAGACACCACTCTCCAGGAAGTAACAAATGGTGCGTTGATGATTAACTCCTTGCTCTTGTGCTTCAAATGATAGTCTCCCAAACACTCAACTCTCTCTCATAGGTTTTGGATCTGGTGGAAAGAAGATTTGAGTGGAAAGCAACTTGGGGAAGGCTAGAGATCAAGATTCATATGGTAGGAATGGAATATCTTGGTCTCAACACATGAGTAGGTAGTTCTCTCTCGAAAATGTATGGGAAGTGTAGGTTCACCGATGGCTCTCTCCACGAATGAAGAGGAGGTGGAGGGTATATATAGCCTCCACACAAAATCTAACCGCTATACACAATCTACCAAACTCGGTGGGACCGAATCGTTAAACTCGGTCGATCGATTTAGCAAACAATGTGACCGTTAGGGTTTTCAATGGGACCGAAATGCAACTCGGTGAGACCGATTCGGTTAGGGTTAGGCATAACGTAATCTCGGTTGGACCGACATACAACCTCGGTGAGACCGATTTTGGTAATAAGCTTTCCAGAGAGTTGGTCGAGCAAACTTGGTTTGACTGACATACAAACTCGGTGAGACCGATTTTGGTAATAAGCTTTCCAGAGAGTTTGCATTGTAATCTCGGTAGTACCGATTGCTCAAACTCGGTGAGACCGATTTTGATAATGGACATACACAAAGAGATTACAATCCCATCTCGGTGAGACCGAGATCCCTATCGGTAAGACCGATTTGCTTAGGGTTTGTGGCAGTGCCTATGACTTTTGGAATCGGTGGCGCCGGATAGAAAGAATCGGTCCGATTTTGGCTTTGGGTTTAGGTCATTTGTGGAAGTGGGAAAGTAGCTGAGGGTTTTGGAGCATATCACTAAGCACATGAAGCAAGAGGCTCATTAAGCAACACCTCATCCCTCCTTGATAGTATTGGCTTTTCCTATAGACTCAATGTGATCTTGGACCACTAAAATATAAAATGAAGAGTCTTGAGCTTGAAGCTTGAGCCAATCCTTTGTCCTTAGCATCTTGAAGGAGTTCCCACATCCTTTAGTCCATGCCACTCCATTGTTGAACTTATCTGAAACATACTAGATAAAAGTGTTAGTCCAACAAGAGATATGTTGACATTAATTACCAAAACCACCTAGGGAGCACTTGTGCTTTCAATCTCCCCCTTTTTGGTAATTGATCGCAACATACATCAAAGCTTTAGATAAAGATATAAAGAGTAGTAAGTAAAGCTTTGGAAAGACATGTAACAAACATAGGCTCCCCCTACATGTATGCAGTCATGTGAATATGGAATGTAAAAGCATGTAAGAGCATAAACATGATAGAGCAGGCAATGTGTTACATGTATCTTGGCCATATGCATCAGAGCAAAGAATGTTAAAGAAAATACCTTCATGCTCATGAGTCCTTCTTGCAAATAGTATGTAAATCAGCAAGAATTCCTCATACACATGAGTGTGATGCATATACTTACCTTGTAGTCTTGAGTTGGCTTAGGATGAAATGAACCTGCGTAAATAAGGTTAGATAACACAGATGCATCTACTAGCTAGAGCAAACAGAAGAAACCACAAGAATACCAAGACTGGGATGACATGTAGAGAGTGAGTACTAAGTACCACATTGGATTAGACATGTCCCCAAGAGTAAAGATATGCAATGAATTTAAATGATTTCTTTCCCTTAGATGTCTTTCTCCCCCTGAATCTAACATGGGATACTGGGAGAAGATAGGGAATAGAAAATCAGAGTTGACAAATCAGAGCTGAAAGATATGAATGATGATCAGAGCTGATGTATGCTAATGCAAATAAGCACAACAGATCATATGAACATGTCTCTCCCCTCAAGAAGACATGTGGGCATCTCTCCTCTTGAACACCAAGCATCTGGGATCCTTGAGAAATACTTTCTACTTAAGTATTCTCTCCCCCTGGAGATCTCTCTCTCCTTTGAGAGTCTCTCCCCCTAGAAGATCTCTCTCCCCCTTAAGAATCTCTCTCCCCCTTTAGGAGATGATATCTCTCTCCCTCTTAAGAAGGTGATAAACTCTTTCTTCTTTGATGTGATCTCTTTCTAAATGATAAGCTTTGATGTTCTCTCTTTCCCCCTTTGACATCAATTTCCAAGAAGGGTTTTCTGGAATCCGTCGAATGGGTTTGGTCCTTGAGACACAACACAAAGCAAATATAAAAATGTGATGCTTGTAGAGGACAAGATTCATTGAGTGGAGCTGGATCAAAAGAAACATAGAATATGTGGCAAACTGTTTTTCCTGTTGTGAAATCGGTGGCACCGAGTGGTATGCTTTTGTTGGACCGAAAGGATTCTTGGGCGAAATAACAAATCGGTGAACCCGAGTTCATCACAGAGAAAACACTTGTCACCTCAGCTCACTAGACTAGTAAGATCTCACAAAGATTTGCAAGGAATTTACTAAAAGATGTGCAATGAATTGAATGCGAAAATGCAGAGCAAAAGAGAAAGAAATCTAGATGAAGTTTTTTTGAAGGGGAAACAAATATGCATGAGACAAATGCAAAAACACGTAAAAGAACACAAGAGAACTTCATCTAGAGATTGTCGGCGACAGAGTCACCTATGTTAGAGTATATTGACTTAGGAGTCAAGTGAGATCACTTGATCATAGGTCATACTCATCGTTTAAGCTCAAAATGGGGTTGCCATTTTTCGTTTAAGCATCTTGGTGTATTCACACCTTGTTAAGTTGCTTTAGCTCATGACTTGGAGTAAAGCTTCTCTAAGATGGAATAACATACCTTGGTTGGTGGTGTAGTCCATGTAGTTGAACTTGTGTGGGATGCTCAAGGTTGATGTAGCTCATCAAGAATTTGGAGCACCACTTGGAATTTTAGTCCATCTACCTACATGGGTTACTTCTTGCAAGGAAGAGCACTTGTGTATCCAAAAACGACAATCATGAAGCTCAATAGAGAATTTGTCAAAAAGATATGTTTGAGTGGTTTCGTGCTTCCTTGTCTTCATCCACCATAGTGTAGAGTCTTGGTGATGTAGAGATTGCTCAAAATGTGAGTTGATTACAATCTCATGGAGTTTGATTCCACCAAGTACCTACATGGGTTATATAACATGTAAGATACAAATATATCCAAGACATAAGATTTCCATCATAAGAGAAATATCAAGGATTAGTCATCAGCTCATGTCTTGCTTGTATCCAATGGAGTTTCTACTCCAAGTTTGAAGCATCAATGATGTTTAATTCTCCTCTTAACCTGGAAAACACTTTCTCATTAAGAGGTTTAGTGAATATATCCGCTAATTGCTTTTCGGTGCGAACATGCTTAAGATCAATGTCACCCTTAGCAACATGATCTCGAATGAAATGATGACGAACTTCAATATGCTTAGTTCGAGAATGTTGCACAGGATTATGACCAATTTTGATAGCACTTTCATTGTCACAAAGCAATGGAACATGTCTCACATATATCCCATAATCTTTAAGAGTTTGGGTCATCCAAAGTAATTGAGCACAACATGAACCAGCGGCAATATATTCAGCTTCGACGGTGGATAAGGATACCGAGTTTTGTTTCTTGGAGGACCAAGACACAAGAGATCTACCAAGAAATTGACAAGTACCCGAAGTGGACTTTCTATCAACCTTGTCTCCGGCATAGTCCGAGTCGGAATAGCCAACAAGATCGAAAGAGGCCCTCTTTGGATACCAAATGCCAAAGTTTGGTGTATGGATTAAGTATCTCACTATCCTTTTCACGGCCTTAAGATGACATTCTTTAGGAGCAGCTTGATATCGTGCACACATGCACACACTTAGCATGATATCGGGACATGAAGCACATAGATATAACAATGAACCAATCATAGAGCAATAAACCTTTTGATCAACTGGTTCACCATCTTTGGTCAAGTCATTATGTCCACTAGTAGGCATGGGTGTAGACATACCTTTGCATTCTTGCATATTGAACTTCTTGAATAAGTCCTTGGTGTACTTCGTTTGAGAAACAAAGGTACCTTCCTTAGTTTGCTTGATTTGTAGCCCAAGGAAGAATTTGAATTCACTCATCATAGACATCTCAAACTTCTCCGACATTAGCTTCCCAAACTTTTCACTAAAATGAGGGTTAGTTGAACCAAATATGATATCATCAACATAGATTTGGCATACAAATAGTTCTCCATTAACCCTTTTAGTAAAAAGAGTAGAATCAACTTTCCCAATTTCAAAACCTCTTTCAATAAGGAACTTGGTCAAGCATTTATACCATGCTCTAGGAGCTTGTTTAAGACCATAAAGAGCTTTGTGAAGTTTGTAAACATGATTGGGTTTCTTAGGATTGACAAAGCTGGGGGGTTGCTTAACATAAACTTCCTCCTCTATTTCACCATTTAGAAAAGCACTTTTAATGTCCATTTGGTACAAGGTGATATCATGATGATTAGCATAGGCAAGTAAGATGCAAATGGACTCAAGTCTAGCAATGGGGGCATAAGTCTCACCATAGTCCATACCTTCGACTTGTGTGTAGCCTTGGGCGATGAGACGTGCTTTGTTGCGAACTACTTGTCCATCTTCATCTTGCTTGTTGCAAAACTCCCATTTGGTACTGATGACGTTGTGGTTGTTGTCGGGCTTCTCAACCAATGTACAAACTTGGTTCCTCTCAAAGTTGTGTAGCTCTTCATGCATAGCATTTATCCATTCTGGATCTTCCAATGCTTCTTCAACCTTCATAGGTTCAATGCTAGAGATGAAAGAATAGTTTTCACAAAAGTTAGCTAAACGAGTTTTAGAGCGAGTGATCTCTCGGTTTGAATGTCATTGTAGATTTGCTCGACGGGATGATCTTTAGCAATTCTTGCTCGAACTCGTGAAAGATTTTGCTTGGGTTTTTGTTGAACATCTTCTTCATCTTGTTCTTCTTCTTCTTATTGGCCTTCTTCATTGTTGGCGTTGTCGTTCTCTTGTCGTGGTGGAGAAGAAGGTTGTTGACGTTCATCTTGATGCACTTCCTCGTTTTCTTCATCTTGGTGTGTCCCACTTATGGATGCTTCTGTATCAACTCTTGGTTCACCTTGTCGTGAAGTAGAAGCTTCCACTTGGACGGACGAGGTACTCTCCTTCACCTCCGTTGGATGAACCTTGCCAATAGACAAGTCTTGAATTGCTTCCGAAGGATCTTTGTCACCTACATCAATTGGCAATTGCTCTACTTGCGAGCCGTTAGATTCATCAAACTTCACATCTACCGTCTCCTCAACCTTTCGGGTGAAATTGTTGTAGACACGGTAGGTGTGAGAGTTTGAGCCATAACCTAGTAGGAAACCTTCATGAGACTTAGGAGCAAATTTAGAACGACGATGCTTATCAAGAATGTAGCACTTTGAGCCGAATACTCGAAAGTATCCAACTTGGGGTTTGTTACGGTGAGGAGCTCAGATGCCGCCTTGCCGAGTAGCTTGTGAAGATACAAGCGATTTGTTGCATGACAAGATGTCTCAACCGCTTCCGCCCAAAAGTGCTTGGCGCCTTGTACTCATCAAGCATCGTTCTCGCCATTTCAATGAGCGTCCGGTTCTTCCTCTCAACAACTCCGTTTTGTTGAGGTGTGTACGAGTCGAGAACTCGTGTGAAATCCCTTCTTCGTCAAGAAAGGTGTCCACATTTATGTTCTTGAACTCCGCTCCGTTGTCGCCGCGAACCTTCTTGATCTTCACTTCAAATTGATTTTGGGCCTTCCTAGCGAAGTTTTTGAAGATCTTTTGACCTGCGATTTATCATCAAGAAAGAACACCCACGTAAATCTTGAAAAATCATCAACTATAACTAGACCAAAAGAATTTCCACCAAGACTCTTGTAAGAGTTGGGACCAAAAAGATCCATGTGTAGTAGCTCGAGTGGCCTCCTTGTGGTCATGATGTTCTTCACGGGATGCCTTCCTCCAACCTGTTTACCTACTTGACAAGCACTACAAAGTCTATCCTTATCAAATATGACATCGTTAACTCCAAGGATATGATTTCCTTTAATAAGCTTGTCAAGGTTTCGCATGCCAACATGACCTAGTCGTCTATGCCATAACCAACCTTTTGAGGATTTAGCAATGAAGCAAGTTTTAGGTTGAGCCTTTTTAGTGAAATCAACAATGTATAGATCACCTCTACGCACACCGGTAAAGACCATTTTATGATTGTCTCGACGAAACACTTGGGAATCTACTTCAGTAAATAGGACATTGAAACTAAAATCAGCAAGTCTAGATACTGAAAGTAAGTTGTATACAAGAGATTCAACGAGCATGACATTTTGTATGGAGCTATCACGTGATATAGCCACCTTACCGAGGCCAACCACCTTACCCTTTGAGTTGTCACCGAAAGTGACATACTTTCGAGGACTATCATTATCAGCAAGCTCACGAAACATGTCTTTATCTCCAGTCATGTGATCGGTACATCCACTATCAAGAACCCATTCCTTTCCTCCTGACATATATCCCCGAAGATTTGCCATAAGACCAAAGTGTCTCATTGCATCATCAAGATCAAGTCACTATCATCATCCTCATCATAGTATCCATGTTCAACATCGTCATGTGGTGGATCAAATCCTAGAGAGGGTGATTCATTAGAATGAGTTTGACAATGATCTTGCTTATGAATTTTATAGCTTCGAAATAATATCACTAATAATACCAACATTTCCTTTGGCACGCATAAGGTTTGTAAGCTCAAATAGACAATCACCAAACATAGGATCACTAGTATTCATCTTACTCAAGGCAATAGACTTATGGAGAATTTCATCAAGATTTTTCAAGGAATAATCGGAAATCGCTCCTCAAGAAATTTCCATATAGTGTAGGCACACTTAAAAGTAGGCAAACATCCAATCAAGTTTCTAGGCAATCCTCTAATGATAAGTTCGGCGTTCTAAGATTCCTAATCATGTCAATTGACTCATCATGGGTAGGATGCATAGGATCAACATAAGGTGCACAAGGGCTAGCAATGTACTTGTTCAAATGATATTGATTGAAAATAACAAGCATCTCATTTTTCCACTCATGAAAATACTCTCCATCAAGAATAGGCACTCTATGTCTAAGACTCCCAATAGTAGACTCATCCATCTTCCTCCAATGGTGATTAAACCAAAGCAATGGAGACCAAAGCTCTGATACCACTTGTAGGACCTTGAGAAGAGGTGTCTAGAGGGGGGTGATTAGACACTAAGTACCAAAGTTGCAGTTTTTAAGTTTCCTTAAGTTTAAGTGGAGTTTAGGCACAAGTTTAACATTCACAATACATATCAAGCAAGCATGCAAAGAGCATATGAGCAGCGGAAAGTAAATCATGCAATTTGCAAGAAAGTAAAGGGAAGGGTTTGGAGGATTCAAACGCAATTGGAGACACGGATGTTTTTAGCGTGGTTTCGATAGGTGGTGCTATCGTACATCCACGTTGATGGAGACTTCAACCCACGAAGGGTAACAGTTGCGCGAGTCCACGGAGGGCTCCACCCACGAAGGGTCCACGAAGAAGCAACCTTGTCTATCCCACCATGGCCGTCGCCCACGAAGGACTTGCCTCACTAGCGGTAGATCTTCACGAAGTAGGCGATCTCCTTGCCCTTACAAACTCCTTGGTTCAACTCCACAATCTTGTCGGAGGCTCCCAAGTGACACCTAGCCAATCTAGGAGACACCACTCTCCAAGAAGTAACAAATGGTGCGTTGATGATGAACTCCTTGCTCTTGTGCTTCAAATGATAGTCTCCCCAACACTCAACTCTCTCTCATAGGTTTTGGATCTGTGGAAAGAAGATTTGAGTGGAAAGCAACTTGGGGAAGGCTAGAGATCAAGATTCATATGGTAGGAATGGAATATCTTCCCTCAACACATGAGTAGGTAGTTCTCTCTCGGAAAATGTATGTTGGAAGTGTAGGTTCACCGATGGCTCTTCCACAAATGAAGAGGAGGTGGAGGGTATATATAGCCTCCACACAAAATCTAACCGTTACACACAATCTACCAAACTCGGTGGGACCGAATCGTTAAACTAGGTTAGACCAATTTAGCAAATAATGTGACTGTTAGGGTTTTCGGTGGGACCGAAATGCAACTCGGTGAGACCGATTCGGTTAGGGTTAGGGCATAACGTAATCTCGGTTGGACCGACATACAACTCGGTGAGACCGATTTTGGTAATAAGCTTTCCAGAGAGTTGGTCAGGCAAACTCGGTTTGACCGATTACACAAACTCGGTGAGACCGATTTTGGTAATAAGCTTTCCAGAGAGTTTGCATTGTAATCTCGGTAGTACTGATTGCTCAAACTCGGTGAGACCGATTTTGATAATGGACATACACAGAGAGATTACAATCCCATCTCGGTGAGACCGAGATCCCTATCGGTAAGACCGATTTGCTTAGGGTTTGTGGCAGTGGTTATGACTTTTGGAATCGGTGGCGCCGGATAGAAAGAATCGGTGTGACCGATTTTGGCTTTGGGTTTAGGTCATTTGTGGAAGTGGGAAAGTAGCTGAGGGTTTTGGAGCATATCACTAAGCACATGAAGCAAGAGGCTCATTAAGCAACACCTCATCCCTCCTTGATAGTATTGGCTTTTCCTATAGACTCAATGTGATCTTGGACCACTAAAATATAAAATGAAGAGTCTTGAGCTTGAAGCTTGAGCCAATCCTTTGTCCTTAGCATCTTGAAGGAGTTCCCACATCCTTTAGTCCATGCCACTCCATTGTTGAACTTATCTGAAACATACTAGATAAAAGTGTTAGTCCAACAAGAGATATGTTGACATTAATTACCAAAACCACCTAGGGAGCACTTGTGCTTTCAGTGCTGTGGGACGCGAGGGCACGATACTCCATGCCTCAGAAACTCCTCCTTGCATTGCTAATGGCCTCACGCAAGCTGCTGCACTACTTTCAAGGTCATCCCATCAAGGTCGTCTCGGCATATCCCTTGGAAAGGGTACTCAGGAGCCCCAACTCAGCTGGAAGGGTCGCTGAATGGAACATCGAGTTGCAAGCATTTCAGCTGGAATTCAGCAGACCAGGGTCATCAAGGGAGCCGCACTTTTAGATTTCATGGTGGAATGGACGGAGGCACCAGGGCTCGAAGCGGGCGAGGATCGGTCGCTTTCCCCAGGAAGTGAAGCACTGGACGACTGGGTTATGTACTTCGACGGGGCGTTCTCACGACATGGCGCAGGGGCAGGCGCAGTGCTCATATCTCCCACTCAGGACAAGCTCTATTATGCCGTGCAGCTCTGCTTCCAGCATGGAGAGAAGGTCTCCAATAACATAGCGAGATCACGAAGGCTTCGATAGCGTGCTTGAAAGCTGCAGCCGCTTTGGGGGTAAAGCGCCTCATCATCAAGGGCGATTCACAACTCCTCGTCAACTTCTCCAACAAGGTGTACGAGCCGAAGGACGAACACATGGAAGCATATCTTGCGGACGGCCGCAGGATGGAAAAGCAGTTTTGGGGGTTACAGTTGCAGCACGTGCCCCGCGGCACCAATCAAGAGGCTGATGACATCGCCAGGAGGGCGTCCAGGCGGCTGCCACAGGAGCCTGGCGTCTTTGAGGAATGACTCTTCAGACCCTCAGCAGCACCGACACTACCAAGTACAGCGCAGCCTCGGGAGGAGCTCCCTCAACCGCCTGCCTCGGGAGCCCCGGCCTGCGGCCCGACCTCGGGAGCTCGCCTGCTCCTGGCACTAGAGCCTCGGGAGGGACGTTGGACCGCAGAATTCAAAGATTACCTGACGCAAGGGACTCTGCCAGAGAAGGAGGTGGATGCAGAACGCGTGGCGCGGCAGGCCACGGCCTACTGCATCCAAGACGGAGAACTCTACCGAAAGCGGCCGAATGATGTTTCCCTGTGTTGCATCTCCAGGGAGCAAGGGAAGGAGTTACTGGTAGACATTCACGGTTGGGACTGTGGGCACCACTCGTCTTCACGGACCCTCGTCGGCAAGGCGTTTCGGAGCGGCTTCTATTGGCCAACAACACTCAACGACGCGATCGAACTGGTAAAAGCTTGTGAAGCCTATCGATTCCATGCTAAGCAGATTCATCAGCCGGCTCAGGGCCTGCAAACCATCCCCCTTTCATGGCCATTCGCTGTTTGGGGACTGGACATCCTTGGCTCGTTTCCCCGGGCGCCAGGGGGCTACCGCTACCTCTACGTCGCCATCGACAAGTTCACAAAGTGGGCAGAGGTGGAAGCTGTCTGCACCATCCCGGCTGGCTCAGCGGTCAAATTCATCAAGGGCCTAGTGAGCCGGTTTGGGGTGCTGAGGGAGTCCTGGACTAGGGGGGTGTCCGGATAGCCGGACTATCATTATCCGCCGGACTCCAAGACTACGAAGATACAAGATTGAAGACTCCGTCCCGTGTCCGGCCGGGACTTTCCTTGGCGTGGAAGGCAAGCTTGGCAATCGGATATGTTGATCTCCTACCATTGTAACCGACTCTGTAAACCCTAGCCTCCTCCGTGTCTATATAAACCGGAGGGCTTTAGTCTGTAGGACAACATACATTACAACAATCATACCATAGACTAGCTTCTAGGGTTTAGCCTCCTTGATCTCGTGGTAGATCCACTCTTGTACTACCCATATCATCAATATCAATCAAGCAGACGAGGGTTTTACCTCCATCGAGAGGGCCCGAACTCGGTAAAAACATCGTGTCCCTCGCCTCCTGTTAGCATCCGCCTAGACGCACAGCCGGGACCCCTACCCGAGATCCGCCGGTTTTGACACCGACATTGGTGCTCTCATTGAGAGTTCCTCTGTGTCGTCACCGATAGGCTTGATGGCATCTTCAACCAACGACGCCGTCGTGGTGAGACTTTTCTCCCGGACAGATCTTCAGATTCGGTGGCTTCGCACTGCGGGCCAATTCACTTGGCCATCTCGAGCAGATCGAAGCTACGCCCGCCATCGTGTCGATTCGAAGCTTAAACTTCATGGCCGATGTCCGCGGAGACTTGATCTTAGACGGACTCGAGCCACAGCCAAGCACGCCGCACTGTGACGATGGGCATGATCTAGCTCTGCTGCCGAACAGTGCCTTGGTGGCCGCACACGGATCTGCTTCGGCCATTAGCCCAGAGCCGATCGCCCAGATCGAGGGCCGGTAGATAGACGCCGCCCTGGGGGCTTCAACATCCACGGCGATGGAGCCGAACACTGATCTTGTCCCCTGCGAAACTCGTGACTCCGAGGTGCCGGACTCCTCGCCGGACTCCGAACCTCCCGCGCCCCTACCAATCGATCCGGATTAGGCGCCGGTTATGGAATTCACCGCCGCGGACATCTTTCAACACTCGCCTTTTGGCAATATCCTGAATTCACTAAAGCACCTGTCGTTATCAGGAGAGTCCTGGCCGGACTATGGCCAGGATGGCTGGGGTACGGACGACGAAGAAATTCAGAGCCCACCCACCACCCACTTTGTAGCAACTGTCGATGATCTAACCGACATGCTAGACTACGACTCCGACGACATCGACGCTATGGACGACGATGCCGGAGACGAACAAGAGCCAGCGCCTACAGGGCACTGGAAGACCACCTCGTCATACGACATATATATGGTGGACACCCCAAAGGACGGGGATGGCGAAGAAGCAGCGGAGGCAGACTCTCTAAAGAAGCAGCCCAAACGCCGACGTCGGCCACAGGCGCCGCTCTAAATCCCGCCACAAAGAAGAATGGAGATTCCGCACGGAGATAATAATACCCCGAGAGTGCCGAAGACAATCCCCTCCAAAGAAGACTCAGCGCAGAGGATGTAAGCAAGCCCTCATGAGAGGGCGCAGACGAAGAGGTTGAGGATCATAACTATATGCCTCCCTCCAAGACGAAGCAAGACTCAACGATGATGAATTCGTGCACTCGAGGATCCCGTCGAACAAGAGCGCTTCAAGCGCAGCTTATCGCCACAAAGAAACAGCCTAAAGAAAAAGCAAGCAACAGCTCCAAGCTGATCAGACCTCATCGGCCGATCGATGGACCGAGGTCCTCGCGTCAAGAGTATAAACTTCGGACGCCCTCAAAAGTTACCCAAGACGCAAGCTGCTCCCCGATTAGAGGAGGAAGCATACACACCTCCATCACCAACAAGACGATATGGTCGACCGACCACCCCGTGGTCGTGGCAGAGAGGCATCCAGTGCCCCACCAAGACCGTACCCGGCATTGCTCCAAAAGTACGGCCAAGAGGGAACGCGCCGGACTTGCGAGACATATTGGAGGACAAAGCAAGGCAATCCAGATCCATCTACGGATCACGTGGGCGCCCTACGACCCACGACGAATACCGTCGCGCCGGATACAATAACCCCGGCCGGGCCGAACACAGCAGACAATGCTCTCTCGAGCTGCGTCGCGACATTGCTCAATACGGAGGTGCCGCACACCCTCTATGCTTCACTGACGAAGTAATGGATCATCAGATCCCCGAAGGGTTTAAACTCGTAAACATCGAATCTTACGATGGCACAACAGACCCCGCGGTTTGGATCGAAGACTATCTTCTCCACATCCATATGGCCCGCGGCGATGATCTCCATGCCATCAAGTATCTCCCACTCAAGCTTAAAGGACCAGCTCGGCATTGGCTAAACAGCTTGCCCACAGAGTCGATTGGGTCTTTGGGAAGACCTGAAGCTGCATTCCTCGACAACTTTCGAGGCACGATAAAGCGACCACCGACGCCGATGACCTAAGCCACATCATTCAGCAGCTGACGAATCGGCGGACAATTCGACACGGTTCTTGACAAAGAAAACCAAATCGCCGACCGTCCGGATGCAGAGGCCCTCGCGCCTTCAAACATAACATCCGAGACGAATGGCTAGCCCGGCACCTGGGACAGGAAAAGCCAAAATCCATGGCAGCCCTCACATCATTAATGACCCGCTTTTGCGCGGGAGAGGACAGCTGGCTAGCCCGTAGCAACAACCTCCGCAAAAATTCTGGCAATCCGCATACCAAGGACAACAACGGCAGGTCACGTCGAAACAAAAACAAGCGCCGCATTAACGACAACGATAAGGAGGATACGGCAGTCAATGCCGGATTTCGAGGCTCTAAACCCGGTCAGCGGAAGAAGCCATTCAAAAGAACCACTCCGGGTCCGTCCAATCTGGACCGAATACTCGACCGCTTATGCCAGATACATGGCACTGAAAAGCCAGCTAACCACACCAATAGAGATTGCTGGGTGTTCAAGCAGCCGGCAAGTTAATTGCTGAAAACAATGACAAGGGCTAAACAATGACGACGAGGAAGAGACCCACCACCGAACAACAGAGGACAGAAGGGTTTTCCCCCACAAGTACGGACGGTGAATATGATATACGCGACCCACATACCCAAGAAGGAGAGGAAACACGCACTAAGGGACGTCTATGCGATGGAGCCAGTCGCCCAAAAA
Source organism: Aegilops speltoides (assembly GCA_021437245.1). NCBI lineage: Eukaryota > Viridiplantae > Streptophyta > Magnoliopsida > Poales > Poaceae > Aegilops > Aegilops speltoides. Next base: position 48,095 of record JAHHZJ010002693.1, on the reverse strand, counting down.
TTCAATGCATGGTCCTCTTGTCCGATCACTTTCGATCGAAGAGACCATCCGACCAGCATACGCCATGGCGGATTTGCCGCATTGGTTTTAGACCCAATCGCCGATGGATTTCACCTCACGAGTCCCGATGGACGGCGGCAGAGCTCTAACTCGCTTTATCGAGATACAAGGCGAAAATGGGCATAGACCCATCAAGGATTAAGCCTACAAAGACAACCTTTAAAGGTGTCATACCAGAGTGGAGGCCAATATGACAGCTCACCACACCGAAGTGGTCTTGGATCCCGGATATTTTCCGAGCGAAGAGTTAATCTTTGACATAGTCCCGCTTTCAGCGGCTATCACGCTCTGCTTTCGGACGAACCGCTTGCAAAATTCAATGCAGGCCGCATTATGCATACCTAAAGCTCAAGATGCCAGCCCTCGTGGAGTCATCATGGTCAATGGGAATACTGAACGCCCTCCGAATGGAGGAACATACAATGCTCTCGCGGCGAGTCTGAGCAGCCTTCTAAGGCAATTCTCAAGTCCGCAGCGGTAAAAGGCCGGATACTGACAAAGCGCCGGAGCAATGCCAACCAAGACCACTGGCGCGATCGAGCATCGCGACGCTTTGGAGATACCATGGGCACGGGGAGGGGGCACGACAAGAACGGACCCAGAGTGCGGTTCGACCACACCGGGCTCACAAGTGTGCCCCCCTTTTTATTTTATTTTCTTCTTCTTTTATGTACACAAGACTCATTAACTGAAGCCTGTCCGTGGCGAACTGCCAACTCATGATGCAACAATCGTGGACTAAAGAAGGCCGCGACGAATATTCGGTGGTCTCAATTACGAGCATTAAATTCGATTATATACACCAAGTCTGCAGCTCATCCTCGAGGGGACATGTTTATTTAGTCCAAATCCCTTGCTTACAAGACTATTTGTATCACCGCTCTACTAGCAGACTTTCTTTCATAAATAATTCAGCAACTTTTTATTGCAATTGCATTGTCTTTTATATACATGTTCATTACATGACATCTTACACCCGTATATTTCGGTACGGCCGAATACGCCAGGGGCTTCTGTTCCCCAAACTATGGTGTGATAAAGTCCGAACACTTTCACAAGTGCTGCACCCCGAACTTATAGCATTATATGAATCGGCTCCGAATCATGTCTTGGGTCAATAGTTGGGTTTGCTCTGCTCCCACGTTTTGGTGCCTTACGCCCGCTCGTCGGCTAAGGTGGCACTGGAGAACCACTGCGATTGCGCCTTGCTGAGCCGAGCGAGCGCCTCGAAGGAAAAGCTAAAACTGGCCGGCATGATAAGGCGAGAGACCGGTCGCTGTTCGAGAGGTTTTTCGGTCCTAAAGACTCACGCCGCTTGAAATAAGTTCCTGACATTGTCCGAAGAAGGTGGATAGCGCCCAGATTCGGTCTTCCGGTACCGGGCTTCACCGAAATTTAAAATTATAGAATTCTATGGCTAAGTGAGAGTGTTCAAGCATTATAAGTCCGGTTGCCTTGTTCGTTGTGTTGAGCGCCTCCTAGATGGACCCAAAATGGGAACAAGAGTGCTCAAGTTTATCCCTAACACCCCAAAGACTGTGGCTTGGGGGTCAAGCCAATGACTTGCCATCTCTCGATTTTACAAACGGCCGCACGTAAGGTAATATTTTAAATTAAACAAGCGTTAACGCGCAAGACATGAACAAAGTTTCAGCGCCAAGCAGATAAATACATAGCGAAGTTCACTCAAAGATTACATTTCGAGAGCACTCATCCGCAATATCGCAGGCTCCCTTCAGACAATTTTATAATACTTCTCCGCGTGCGATACTCCTGCCGGTGGTGGTGGATCCGTGAGAAGCTTCTCCGCATCCAACTTGCCCTGCACCTTTGTGCGGGCAAGGGCCCGACGAGCGCCTTCAATACAAAGGGCGCTTGATGACCTCCACCTGTGGGCATGCATCCACTAGCCGCCGCTGCGAGGCCAAAGTAGCTCCTGTGCATGGCCTGTCCAGCCTGATCGGACTATGAGGCCCTTCATGGCCTCCTCGGCTACCTTAGGAGTTCGACCACCGCTTCACCGGTCGCTTGGGGGCACCGGATGGCCGGCCTCAAACAGACTAAGACCGTAAGACCTTCTCCGCTGAGCTCCCCTCCTCGCCACGATAGAATGCGGCGGCATCAGACGCACTACGCGGCAGATCTGCAAACGCCCCTGGAGAGCTCCGAATGCGGGTAAGTGTCAGGTAGTTCACATTAACATGCCTGCTTTGCATGAAAAATTCCTTACCCGCCGCTATCTTCTTTATGTCCTCAACCTCCTTAAGGGCCTTATGGGCCTCGGCCTTGGCGGACTTGGCACTTTCGAGAGCCGAGGCATGCTCGGACTCTCGAGTCTTGGAGTCACGCTCCAAACTCTCATGCTTTTCCATGAGAGCCTGGAGCTCTTGCCGAACTTCCGCCACCCGTGCCTCTTGCCTCTCTCGCTCAGCCCGTTCCGCGGCCGCACTGCGTTCGGCCACGGACACAGCCTCCTTCAGGGCTGCCACCTCGTTAGTGGCCCCTGCAATACCCGTATTATCCTTGTTAATTTTATTGCAACCAAATCCTTTTACAGAAGGTACTAATTCAAAGTGGTGTTACTCACCTTCTTTTTCCTCGAGCTGCCTCTTGGCATGGCCAAGCTCTTGCTCGGACCGCCGAGATCCTTCTTGACACATCGACCTCCGCCGTTAGTGCGGCAGAGGCCAGCAAGCAGCCTGCAAACCCATATTGACATATTTTAGGCAACCACAGTATATCTTGTTAGATCCTCGGTCCGCTTTTCTTTCCAACACCGAACTAAGCATCGGGGCTACCGCTCTATGCGGTACTACATTACATAAATTTAACTTCTTACCTCAAAGCCTATTAGAAGGCTGCAGGCTTGATCAGCCCGCTCTTAGCGAAGTGAACCTTTTCAATCACCGCACTCATGATAGTGCGGTGTTCTTCCTCGATGGAAGCGCCTTTAAGCGCCTCCACAGGTTATCCGGCGCCTCGGTTGGGCGGAGGCCGCCCGGCGTCACGGTCCTGCCCTTCTTTTGAAGGGCCGCTTGCGGACTCTGGAACCACTGGGTTCCGGCGTAGAGTCCGCACAAAGTCCGGAGGCTGCTCGACGGCGCCTCGGAGCTCCTCCGATGGGTCCCTTCGATCCCACCTCGGCGTCTTCGCCTCGGGGGGTAGTGGCGGTCGGAAGTGAGTCCACATCCGACGGGGCTAATGACCCGCTTGATGAAGCGGGAAGATCATCATCGGCCGGACTGTGGACAAAATGCGGCATTAGAAGGACACTACGCGACACAAAAGAAATTACACATCAAGGATCCGGATACTTACGATCTTGCCGGACGCCTGGCCCTTGGAGGCCACTCATCCTCACCAACGCTGATGTTGGCGAAACTGTCTGGGGGGATAGTTCTCCCCCTCTTGGACCCTTCGGCCTCCCCGATCGGGGAAGCCTTCCTCTTCTTCTCTCCTCCTCCGGAGAGAATACCTCCTCCTCGCCTTCGGGAGGAGTCCACGTCTTCATCAGACGCTGATTGCAGGGAACTCTTTCGAGTCCCCGCGCCACCTTCTTAGCCTTCTTCTCCGGCACCACGCGCGGTGCCGAACCAGCAGCCCTGCTGGCGGGCGTCCACTGGTCTTCGGCATGGGAGCCGGGCCGATAAGCAGCTTGGCCTTCTCCATTCATTCTGTCAAAGGAAGAGGCGTAATGAAACCCCACTAAGAGTCAATTTAATTATCACAAGTGTCCCGTAATGGGGTTGAATCACTTACCTCATAAGTTGGATATCATGAGCTGAATCCGCGATCTTCCGTCATGGATGTGGGGCTTCAAGACCCTTGAACAGCACCCTCCAGTGCTCCTTCGTATGTTGTATCAAGAGCCCGCTTAGCGCCTGGTGCTGTTCCGGATTGAACTCCCACAAATTGAATGCCCGTTCTTGGCATGGGAGGATCCGCCGGATGAGCATGACTTGGACCACGTCGACGAGCCTGAGCCCATTGCTCATCATCTTCTTGATGCAGGCTCGGAATCCCATCACCTCCACCGGATTGCCCCACTGCAAGCCCTACTCTTTCTAGGAGGTGAGCTGCGTGGGGATGCCAGATCTAAACTCGGGGGCCGCCGCCCATGTGGGCTTCTTGCTGCTCGGTGATGTAGAACCACCCGATTGCCACCCCTTGACGGAGTCCACAAAGGCCCCTTCGAGCCAAAGGACGTTGGGCAATTTGCCCAACATGGCGCCTCCGATTCCGCTTATGTGTTCTTCACAACCTTCGGCTTGACGTTGAAGGTCTTGAGCCACAGGCCAAAGTGGGGCCGGATGCAAAGGAAGGCCTCACACACGACGATAAACACCGAGATGTTGAGGATGAAGTTCGGCGCCAGATCGTGGAAATCCAGGCCGTAGTAAAACATGAGCCCCCGGACGAATGGATGGAGCGGAAAGTCCAGTCCGTGGAGGAAGTGGGGGAGGAAGACGACCCTCTCATGAGGCCCGGGGTAGGGATGAGCTGCCCCTCGTCGGCAAAATGATCTGCGCGATATCGCCGAAAGATATCCGGCTGCAAGCGAGCTTGGTGATGTCCTCCTCCTTAGCGGTGGAGGCTAACCATTTACCTCCGCTCGGACATATTCGGAGAAGGTCGAGGTGAGATGCTTGAGCTTGGGCGTTGGAGCTTGAGTCTTGGAGATGGATAAGCAAAGGAGGAAGAAGGCGAGGTGAGAAGGTGAATCCTTATCCCTTATATATAGGCGATTTAAAACTATGCGCCCCCACCGCCCGGTAAAACTCGCTTATCTCCCAAGCGCCATCATCAATGGCGCGTTGGGTTACCCACATCCGTATTGATGAGGATCCGGAATAAGGGGAACAGGATCTCGCTTGACAGACATGCCAAGAAACCGCCGCTAAACGTCGAGGTGGTATAGTAAAGAACGATTCAAACGAAGGCTTGGTTGCGGTGTGATGTCACGCCGCATAATACGTCAGCAGATTGAGATAGTGTATATTTTATTCTCTTTACGGTGGATTGTGGAATTTATTTTGCAGAGCCGGACACTATCCTGGTGTTCATGATCTTCTCTGATTATTCAAGGGAGGAACCCGCCTTGCAATGCCGAACATAATGCGCGCCGGACTTATCGTCATTGAAGACTGGTTCAGGGGCTACTGAGGGAGTCCTGGACTAGGGGGTGTCCGGATAGCCGGACTATCATTATCCGCCGGACTCCAAGACTACGAAGATACAATATTGAAGACTCTGTCCCATGTCCGGATGGGACTTTCCTTGGCGTGGAAGGCAAGCTTGGCAATACGGATATGTTGATCTCCTACCATTGTAACCGACTCGGTAACCCTAGCCTCCTCCGGTGTCTATATAAACCGGAGGGCTTTAGTCCGTAGGGACAACATACATTACAACAATCATACCATAGGCTAGCTTCTAGGGTTTAGCCTCCTTGATCTCGTGGTAGATCCACTCTTGTACTACCCATATCATCAATATTAATCAAGCAGACGTGGGTTTTACCTCCATCGAGAGGGCCCGAACGTGGGTAAAAACATCGTGTCCCTCGTCTCCTGTTAGCATCCGCCTAGACGCACAGTTCGGGACCCCCTACCCGAGATCCGCCGGTTTTGACACTGACAGGTGCCTAATCACATCATCACCGACAACGGTTCGTAGTTCACCAGCAATCTCTTCAAAACATATTGTTCTAACCTTGGAACGCAGATATGCTACGCTTCGGTGGCACACCCTCGGAGCAACGGCCAGGCTAAACGCGCCAACGCGGAGGTCCTGAAAGGCCTCAAAACTCGGACCTTCAAGAAGAAGATGAAGGCCCGCGATAGGGGCTGGCACAACAAGCTTCAGTCCGTGCTATGGTCCATCCGCACAACCGCTACCAAGTCGACCGGCGAAACCCCGTTCTTCCTCGTCTACGGGGCTGAGGTGGTCTTTTGTCATGAGGTCAGGCATTGCTCCGCGAGGGTCCTGGCTTTAGACGAAGCACAACAGGATGTCATGCGGGGGTGGACCTCGTGCTGGGAGAGGAACACCGTCGGGAGGCTGCGCTTCGGGCAGCGAGATACCAACAGGCATTGCGGCGGTACCATCGCCGCAAAGATCCGCCCTCAGACCTCGAGGTAGGTGACCTCGTGCTCAGGCGGGTGCTCTCCAGGGAAGTGCTGCACAAGCTCTCGCCCATGTGGGTGGGCCCGTTCAAGGTTGTTCATGTCTCTAGGCCTGGCGTCGCACGCTTGGAGAATCAGGAGGGGGTGCCCATCCCGAACGCGTGGAACATTGATACGTCTCCAACGTATCTATAATTTATGAAGCATTCGTGCTATTTTATTATCTGTTTTGAATGATTATGGGCTTTATTATACACTTTTATATTACTTTTGGGACTAACCTATTAACCGAAGGCCCAGCCCATATTGCTGTTTTATTGCCTGTTTTAGTATTTCGAAGAAAAGGAATATCAAACGGAGTCCAAACGGAATGAAACCTTCGGCAGCGTGATTTTTGGGAAGAATATGATCCTGGAGACTTGGAGTTCATGTCAGAAGATCCTCGAGGAGGCCAGGAGATAGGGGGCGCCCCCCTACTAGGCGCGCCCCCCTATCTTGTGGGCCCCTCGAGGCTCCCCCGACCGACTTCTTTCGCCTATATAAGCCTACGTACCCTAAAAACATCGACGTAGAAGATAGGTCGGGAGTTCGCCGCAAGCCTCTGAGCCACCAAAACCTCTCGGGGCCTGCTCAAGCACCGCCGTGGGGAAACCCATCACCGTGGCCATCTTCATCATCCCGCGCTCTCCATGACGAGGAGGGAGTAGTTCACCCTGGGCCGAGGGTATGTACCAAGAGCTATGTGTTTGATCTCTCTCTCTCTCGTGTTCTCTCTATGCACGATCTTGATGTATCGCGAGCTTTGCTATTATAGTTGGATCTTATGGTGTTTCTCCCCCTCTACTCTCTTGTGATGAATTGAGTTTCCCTCTTGAAGTTATCTTATCAGATCGAGTCTTTAATTTGAGAACACTTGATGTATGTCTTGCCATGTTTATCTGTGGTGCCAATGGGATATCACGTGCCACTTGATGTATGTTTTGGTGACCAACTTGTGGATTCCGCCCATGAACCTATGCATAGGGGTTGGCACACGTTTTCTTGACTCTCCGGTAGAAAATTTGGGGCACTCTTTGAAGTACTTTGTGTTGGTTGGATGAATCTAAGATTGTGTGATGCATATCATATAATCATACCCACGGATACTTGAGGTGACAATGGAGTATCTAGGTGACATTAGGGTTTTGGTTGATTTGTGTCTTAAGGTGTTATTCTAGTACGAAGTCTTGAATAGGTTGATCCGAAAGAATAGCTTTGAGGTGGTTTCGTACCCTACCATAATCTCTTCGTTTGTTCTCCGCTATTAGTGGCTTTGGAGTGACTCTTTGTTGCATGTTGAGGGATTGTTATATGATCTATCTATGTTATTATTGTTGAGAGAACTTGCACTAGTGAAAGTATGAACCCTAGGCCTTGTTTCCTACCATTGCAATACCGCTTACGCTCACTTTTATCATTAGTTACCTTGCTGTTTCTATATTTTCAGATTACAAAAATCTATATCTACTATCCATATTGCACTTGTATCACCATCTCTTCGCCGAACTAGTGCACCTATACAATTTACCATTGTATTGGGTGTGTTGGGGACACAAGAGACTCTTTGTTATTTGGTTGCAGGGTTGTTTGAGAGAGACCATCTTCATCCTACGCCTCCTACGGATTGATAAACCTTAGGTCATCCACTTGAGGGAAATTTGCTACTGTCCTACAAACCTGTGCACTTCCAGGCCCAACAACGTCTACAAGAAGAAGGTTGTGTAGTAGACATCAAACATCCAGCACCTCCGGAAGTTCTACCCTTGAAGGAAGGCCCAACGCCTGTAAAGAAGGTCCGACGCCTGTGAAGCTAGTCGTACCAAGAAAGGCCCGGTGCCTGTGAAGAAGGCCAACGCCTGTGAAGCTCATCGCCCCGAGAAAGGCCCGGAGCCTGTGAAGAAGGCCAATGCCTATGAAGCTCACCACCCGTGACACTGTCATGTAATAATGAGTTGGGGCTATACATGCCCCGGAGTCTCCGGAGAGTTGCCCTCGGGCCTCGGGGGCTCCCGCCCACGCCCAGTGGCAGCACTTAGCTCCGCACTGGTGAGAAGACATCGAAGACTAGATTAGGTGCCGGACGCGCCTTTTTCATTTGCTTTCTGCAGTTGGCTTGTTCATCCTTATTAGAAATTTTATTGGAGTTGCTTTTAGCGTTGTTGCCATCCCCGACCCGTGATTCTCTGTCTTTGTCGCCCACCTGACTCGTTCACTCTTTTGCAAGTCTCACGAGGGGGCTGCGTGGGTGCCCTCGCGAGTTATTTCTGACCCAGTCTTGTGAGGCTTTCCTATCCAAGTCCACCGCGGGAGCACTCCTCCCGGTCCATGCCCCACGGGCATCGCAACGCGAACATAGGACCTGAGTTCGTTGCCCTCACGACCAAGACCGAAAGTTACCTCTCCTGACTAATTCTTGCAGGCCACAAGGCGCACGACGAGGCCTCAGCCTTGAGAAGCAAAGACTGCGGCAAGTCCCCCCGAGCTAAGTAGTTCCTACACACGAGCACGCAACACAAAAACACAACATGGGAATAACGAAAATAACATAATAGTTAACGGCAACAGTCCAGCACGCCCCAACGGGGCCCCACACTACTCTCTCTTTGTGCAGGAAAGGGAGGAAAACAAAATAGACACGGCTTGCCCGGCACCGACTCATGGCGAGGGCTCGTACTGCCTCCGGAGCATAGTCAGACCCCTCCTCACGCTTCACCGAGGCGCGATGACGGGCTGACCCGCTACCTCCCTCAAGGCGAGCGCGATGATGCAGTGCGGCCACCGCTGGAGGAGCTGCCATCCGAAGGGGAGCCGCCGAGGCTTGGCGAGCTGCGAACGCCGCCGGCCACGCACCCACCTTCGTCTTCATCTTGACCATCGCCAAGGCTGGGCACCCGGTCGCCGTCATCATATTTGGGGCAGCACCCAACGCGGCGGCCATCTTCTCCGAACACCCTCATGTAGTGGGTGGCGTCACCGTCGAACTTGAAATGCAGGGCGCACCACCGGCTCAGGCCACGCACGCGGGAAAACGTTTGCCAGCCGCGGGACAGAGCCACATTCCCGGCAACGGAGATCTCCAGTGAGGCGCAGGAGGCCCTGCTGCAGCAACCGTCCGCTTGAAGCCAGAGGCCGCCAGGAGCGCCGGCCGGGAGTTTGCCTGCAAAGAAGCGGGGAAGCTCGAGCCAGCTGCCGGTGAGGTCCACTGACCACATGACGAACTTCGGCAGCACCTCCACCGAATGGAAGCGTGGCCTGGGAGGCCGCGCAGCCAAGACGCGCCTTCCCTCACCCACTAGGCGCCCATCGCCACACGGTAGATCGCAGCTGCGACCGCGGGGAGCCGCTGCGGGAGTCGCAGGACGCTTGCGGGGACGACCCCGGCCGCCTTGGGCGGGGGAGAGTCAGGCCCTTCCCGACGAGCCTTTCCCTTTTCCACGGCCAAGAACCTCTTTGACGGCGCCATAGAACACGACGAGCAGCTAGGATGGGGAGAAGTAAAGAAGCAAGGAGGAAGATGTACAGCGGGGGCTTGCGCTCTCCCGCATTTATAACCGGAGGAGGCCAACCGTCGACCTCCATGATCACAGGTAATTATGACTCATTTCTGCATGCAAGGACTTTTCAAGTTGGGCAGTTGCCGAGGCAGCATGGGGAAGCGGAGACACCCACATCCAATCAACCGCCACGCGGCGCCCAAGGCCGCAGGCTATTGGGGCCCGCGGCGCTCCGCACTTGCCCCTTCGCTTCTCTGCTAAGCCAAGTCCGAGCGCTCCTTGGGCCCGGGGGCTACTGTCGGCGTTCTGGGAACGGGGGTCCGCAGACTTGCCTGCCTACGGCCTGCGGCATGGATCGAGAGGTGGCCCAGTGCGGCCCATCTTCATCAGCGCAAGACTCAAGACCCTCGCGAGGGGCCAAGCCTTGCGGGGCGGACGACACAAGACTTCCTCAGAGTAGCCTCGCCAGCAAGCTCGCGAGGAGGCGAGAGATCAAGGCAAGGGTACTCGCAAAGGTGCTCATGACGCAAGCCGTGACGATCGAGACCAGGCGGGCGCTGGCCTGCGCAGTGTCCTTGTTTCCTCTTTGGTGCAAAAGGGGCAAGCACAGGTGAGGGAATCCTGGACTAGGGGGTGTCCGGATAGCAGGACTATCATCATCGGCCGGACTCCAAGACTATGAAGATACAAGATTGAAGACTTCGTCCTGTGTCCGGATGGGACTTTCCTTGGCGTGGAAGGCAAGCTTGGCGATACGGATCTGTCGATCTCCTACCATTGTAACCGACTGTAACCCTAGCCCTCTCCTGTCTATATAAACCGGAGGGTTTTAGTCCGTGGGACACACAACCATTACAACAATCATACCATAGGCTAGCTTCTAGGGTTTAGCCTCCTTGATCTCGTGGTAGATCCACTCTTGTACTACCCATATCATCAATATCAATCAAGCGTGAGTAGGGTTTTACCTCCAGAGGGCCCAACTCGGGTAAAAACATCGTGTCCCTTGTCTCCTGCTCCCATCCGCCTAGACGCACGCTTTGGGACCCCCTACCGAGATCCGCCGGTTTTGACACCAACATTGGTGCCTTCATTGAGAGTTCCTCCGTGTCGCCACCGATAGGCTTGATGGCTTCTTCAATCAACAACAACGCCGCCCAAGGTGAGACTTTTCTCCCGGACAGATCTTCGTGTTCGGCGGTTTCACATCATGGGCCAATTCACTTGGCCATCCGAGCAGATCGAAGCTACGCCCGCCATCAGTCGATTTGAAGCCTAAACTTCACGGCCGACATCCGCGGAGACTTGATCTTCGACGAATTCGAGACAAACCGAAGCGTGCCGCGACCACACGATGAGCATGATCTAGCTCGCCACGGACGGTACCTTTGAGGTCAAGACACGAGTTCGCCCGACCCATAGCTCGAGCCGACCGCAGACGAGGACTGTTGCGGACACCGCCGGAGCTGCAACTGCTACGGGCGATGGAGCCGAATAACGACCTTGTCCCTTATAAAGCTCGTGACTTCGAGGCGCCGGACTTTGCCGACTCAACCTCCCGCGCCCTACCAATCAAATCCGATTACGCCGATCATGGAATTCACCGCCACGGACATCTTTCAAGACTCACCCTTTGGCGACATCCTAAATTCGCTAAAGCATCTCTCGTTATCGAGAGCCTCGCCGGACAAGCGTCGATGGTTGGGATGCGACGACGAAGAAATTCAAATCCCACCCACCACCCACTTTGTAGCCACGCCGGCGATCTAACCGACATGCTAGACTATGACTCAAGACATTGACGCTATGGACGATTTATGCCGAGACGACCAAGAACCAGCGCCTATGGGGCACCGAAGACCACCTCGCCATACGACATATACATGGTGGACACCCAAGGATGGGGACGGCGAAGAAGCAAAGGAGGAGATTCCTCTAAGAAACAGCCCAAGCGCCGATGTCAGCCGGCGCCGCTTAAATCCCGCCACAAAGAAGAATGGAGATTCCGCACCGGAGATAATAACACCCCGTAGAGTGCCAAGACAACCCCTCCAAAGAAGATTCAAAGACAGAGGATGAGAAGCCAGCCTCAAGAGAGAGCGGCGGGCGAGGAGTTAGAGGATGATAATTACATGCCTCCCTCCGGAGACAGGCAAGCCTCAACGACGACGTAATTTGTCGTGCCCGAGGATCCCGTCGAACAAGAGCGCTTTTAAACGCAGGCTAATGGCCACGCAAACAACCTAAAAAGAAGCAAGAATACCTTCGAGCTGATCAAGACCTCGCCGACCGACAGATGGACCAAGGTCCTCGCGTCAAGAGTATGAACTCGAACGCCTCCAAAAGCTACCAAAACGCAAGTTGCTCCCCGACTAGAGGAGGAAGCATACAAACCTTCATCACCAAATAAGACACACGGGCAGATCGACCACTCGTGGCCGCGACTAAAGAGGCATTTAGGCCCTTTGCCGTAACCGCACCCGGCACCGCCGAAAAGCGCCGGGCCACTGGGAACGCTACGGACTTATGGATATATTGGAGGATAAGGCAAGACAATCCAGATCCATCTACGGATCATGTGGGCACCCCACCACCCACGAGGACTACCGTCACGCGGATAAAAGAACTCCGCCGGGTCAACACAACAGCATAACGCCTCTTGAGCTACGCCGTGATATTGCTCAATATAGAGGCGCCAAGACACCCACTATGCTTCACAGATTAAGTAATGGATCATCAAATCCTCAAGGGTTTAAACCCGTGAACATTGAATCCTACGATGGCACAACAGACCTCGCGGTTTGGATCAAGATTATCTCCTTCATATCCATATGGCCCGCGCGACGATCTCCATGCCATCAAGTACCTCCCACTCAAGCTTAAAGGACCAGCTCGGCATTGGCTTAATAGCTTGCCCGCAGAGTCAATTGGTGTTGGGAGGACCGAAGCCGCATTCCTCGACAACTTCCTGGGCACATATGTGCGACCACCGACGCCGATGACCTAAGCCACATAATTCAGCAGCCAGACGAATCGCCGATAGCTTCCGACACCGTTTTAACAAAGAAAATCAAACCGTCGACCGTCTGTGATGCAGAGGTCCTCGCAGCCTTCAAACATAACATCCGCGACGAGTGGCTGGCCCGCACCTAGGACAGAAAAGCCGAAATCCATGGCAGCCCTCACATCACTCATGACCCGCTTCGCGGAGAGGACAGGCTGGCTAGCTCGCAGAATAACCCGAGCAAAAATTCGCAGTCCGACAACAAGGACCACAATGGCAGGTCATGTCGCAATAAAACAAACGCCGTGTTAACGGCGATAACATCAAGATACGACAGCCAACGCCGGATTCAGAGGCTCTAAACCCGTCACGGAAAATCCATTCAAAAGAACTACTCCGGTCCGTCCAATTTGGACCGAATACTCGACCGCTTCTTGCCGATACATGGCACTTCAAAAGCCAGCTAATCACACCAACAGAGATTGTTGGGTATTCACAAAGGGCAAGTTAATTGCCGAAAACAATGACAAGGGGCTGCATAGCGATGACGAGGAAGAGACCCGACCGTTTAACAAGAGGATGTATGGGTTTCACAAGTGCGGACGGTAAACATGATATACGCAACCCATATACCCAAGAGGGAGCGGAAGCGCACTTAGGGACGGTATGCGATGGAGCCAGCCTCAAGTTCAACCCATGGTCCTCTTCGCCCGATCACTTTCGATCAAGGGACCACCCTACCAAGATCCGCCATGGTGGATTCGCCGCATTGGTTTTAGACCCAATCGCTGATGGATTTCACTCACTAGAGTCCCGATGGACGGCGGCAAGAAATTGAACTCGCTTATCAAGATACAGCGCAAGATGGGCATAGACCCTCAAGGATTAAACCTACAAAGACGACCTTCAAAGGCGCCATACCAGCGCTGAGGCCAATTGTACAGCTCACCACACCGAAGTGGTCTTCGATCCCTGATAATTTCCGGCGAGGAGTTAATCTTCGACATAGTCCTGCTCCACGCTGGCTATCACACTCGCCGGACGAACCGCTGCTCAAGAAAGTTCAACGCGTGCCGCATTATGCATACCTTAAGCTCAAGATGCCAGCCCTCGTGGAGTCATCACACCAATGTAAATACTGAACGCCCCTTCGAACGGAGGAACACACAGCCGCTCTCGTGGCGTATACAGAGCAGCCTTTTAAGGCATTTCGAGTCCGCCGCTAAACGACCTGACATGGCCAAACGCTACCGAGTAACATGCATCAAGACCACCGCACGCTCCGAGCATCGCCAGAGTAATGCGGCCCCAACCCCACCCTCGCGATGATTGTAAGACCAGCTCTTCGCAGACATCATTACGCCTCGAGATACCATGGGCATAGGGGAGGCACGACCACGACAGCCCAAAGTGCGCTTAACCACACCAGGCCCCAAGTGTGTCACCTTTTTCTTCTTTTTATTTTTTCCACAGACTCCGCTCACCAGAGGCCTGTCCGTGCAGAGATCTCATTAACTCACGATGCAACAGCCAGGGAGGAATAATGGCTACGACGAACACCCAGGTGGTTTCCATTATGAGCATTAAATCTGTTTAATACACCATTCCGCAACCTACCCCTGGAGGGAGACACCTTTAATAGTCCAACCCTTGCTTACCGCACTATTCGTGATCGCTCGCACTGCGGCGTAATTCTCTAATAAACAATGCATCACTTTTTGTTTATAATTGCATTTCTCTTTTTACATATATGTTCATTTACAACATCTTGCACCCGTACATTTTGGTACGGCGGAATACACCAGGGGCTTATGTTCCCCGCATTATGGTGTGATAAAGTCCGAACGCTTTCACAAGTGCGGCACCCCGAACTTATAGCATTATATGCATCGGCTCCGAATCATGTCTTGGGTCAATAGTTGGGTTTGCCTTGCCCCATGTTTTGGTACCTTACATTCCGCTCTATCGCTAAGGTAGCACTGGAGAACCATCGCGATTGCACCCAGCTTGAGCTGGTGAGCGCCTTTAGTGGAGAAAGCTAAAACCGATCGGCTATGATAAGGCGAGAGCTGGTCATTGCTCAAGAGGTCTTTTCGAGTCCCTAAAGACTTATGCCGCTTAGAGTAAGAACCGGTCGTGTCCGCCCAGCGTGATAGCGCCTCAATTCAGCCTTCCTAACACTAGGGGCTTCGCCACAATTTAAAATTATAGAATTCTATGGCTAATCGAGAGTGTTCAAGCATTATAAGTCCAATTGTTTGTTTGTTGTGTTGAGCGCCTCCTAGATGGACCCAAAATGGGAACAAGAGCGCTAACTTTATCCCTAACACCCCAAAGACTGTGGCATGGGGGGAAGTTTACGACTTGCCATCTCTCGATTTGATAAACGGCCACACGTAAGGTAATATTTTAAATTAATAAGCATTGCTTAGCGATATGAACACAATTTTCAACAAGATAGGATAACACATTGCAGTCTACTCAAAATTACATCTTTGGGGCACTCATCCGCAATCTTATGCACCCTTCAGACACTCTTATAGTACATTCAAGACGATACTTCCTTGCTTGCCGGCGGCGCGTCTGTGATAAGCCTCTCAAAGATCCATGCCCCAAGGCACCTTTATGCTGGCAAGGGCCCGACGGCACCTTTCAATGCAAAGTGAGCGCTTGATGACTTCCACCTGTGGGCATGCATCCACCACCGCCAGACGAGACCGGTAGTTCCAAGGCATGGCCTCTTCGGCCACAAATGGACTATGAGGCCCTTCATGGCCTGCTCGGCTACCTTAGGAGCTTGACCACCGCTTCACCTGGTCGCTAAGGGCACTGATGTCCAAATTTCAAAGATATCGAGACCAAGACCTTCTTTGCCGAGCTCCTCCTCGCCCGGAGAATGCGGCGCAGATCGGACACGCTGCAAGGCAGATCTGCAAACGCCCCTGGAGAGCTCCGAATTCGGGTAAGTAACAGGTAATTTACATTCGGGGGATTTGATTATTTGCCACCTTTTACTTTGGACTTTGACAATTTGCCACTAGTTAGATTGTAATTGATCTGGTGACACTTATTACTTTGTACTTTGATCTTTTGCCACTTTTCAACACAAAAACAATCTATGGAAATAATAGACAAAGTAAGTAGACAAAATAGAGGACCATTGTACCCTTGGACCCAAACAGAGCGCATCCTTGACCATTCCCGTCCAAAATCACAGCCACACAGACGCTGCTCCCCCCGCCACACAGACCTGCCGCTCCCCTTGTCGCCTGCAGGGCCTTTGCCCTCTCATGCTCCTCCTGTTGCCTCACGCTGCCCCACTGCTCCCTGCGCCCCCTCCTTCCCCCGTTCAAACTCCATGAGCCCCTCCTTCACCCCAAGCACACAAGAGCAAAGACACACAGTGTACAAGGCCGCCGCCGAGGCTGGCCGGGCTCATGGCCCCATGAAGTCGGCAAGTCGCGGCGAGGCTCCAACCGGCCTCCGCCGCCGCTCCCCTTGCTGGTTACCCTAACCCTAGGGCGCCGCCGAGGAGATGAGCAAGAGAGAAGAGAGGGAGGGAGCGGGAAAGAGGGAGGGAGCGGGGGAGAGAGAGACTCACCACGGCCGCCGCCGAGCACCACTGGGGCCACCGCTGCTGCTGCTTTTGACCTCAAGGCGAGAGAGACGGAGGGAGGGGATGAGAACGAGCGCAACTCCTTGTTCCTGGTCAATCGAGAGTAAGGGTAGATTCGTCCTTTTTTGTGGGACCATCTGAGAGAGGGCAAAATATCAAACACCCAGATAAAAAGTGTCATCAGATTAAATACAAAGTAACTAGTGGCAAAATAGCAAAGTCTCAAGTAAGGGGTGGCAAATAATCAAATTCCCCTTTACATTCACATGCTTGCTTTGCATGAAAAATGCCTTACCCGCCGCTATTTTCTTCACCGCCTCAATCTCCTGGAGGGCCTTATGGGCCTCGGCCTTAGCGGCTTTGGCACTTTCAAGAGCCGAGGCAAGCTCTGACTCGAAGTTCGAGTCGCGCCCAAACTCTCATGCTTTTCCATGAGAGCCTGGAGCTCTTGCCGCACCTCCGCCACCCGCGCCTCCTACTTCTCTCGCTCTCGCTGCTCATGGCGCATTAAGTTCGGCGCGGACATGGCCTCCTTCGTGGTCGCCACTCGCTCAGGGCCCTGCAGCACTCCACGCTATCCTTGTTATTTCTATCGCAACTAAAATCCTTTTACAGAAGGTACAAATTTAATACTGTGGTACTCACCTTCTTTGTCCTCGAGCTGCTTCTTGGCAAGGCCGAGCTCATGCTCGACCGCCGAGGTCCCGCTTCAGCACCGACCTCCGCAATCAAGGCGGCAGAGGTCAACAAATAAGCAGCCTGCAAACCCATATTGACATAATTTTTAGCACTCACAGATATCTTTTTAGATCCTCGATCGGTTTTTCTTTCCAACACCGAACCGAGCATCGGGCTACTGCCTATGCGGTATTACATTACATATTTTAAAACTTCTTACCTCAAAGCTCGTTAGAAGGTCTGCAGCTTCGTCACCCCGCTTGGCGAAGTGAACCTTTCAATCACCGCACTCATAATAGTGCGGTGTTCTTCTCGATGGAAGCGCCGTTGAGCGCCTCCAACAGTTGTCCAGCGCCCCGGTTGACGGAGGCTGCGGTGTCACGGTCTCGCACTTCTTACGAGTCATTGCCGACTCGGAACCATCATGGGTTCCCAAGACGGAGTCCGCGCAAAATCCGGGAGGCTGCCTTATGGCACCTTCGAGCCTCCTCCCGATGGGTCCCTCCGGGATCCCACCCGGCGGCCATCGGCGTCACGAGGGTGGAGGCGGTCGGAATGGAATCCACATCCGACGGAGCTAAGGACCCGCCGATGAAGCGGAAGATCATCCTCGGCGGACTATAGGTAGTGTGCGCATTAGAAGGACAATATGTGGCACTAAAGAGAAATTATAAATCATTCATGAATCCGGATACTTACGATCTTGTCGGAGGCTTGGCCCTTGAGGGCCATCCTTCATCGCCAACGCTTGGCGTTGGCGAGTTGTCCGGAGGAAGGGTCCTTCCCTCTGGACCCTTTGGCCTCCCCCCTGGGGAAGCCTTCCTCTTCCTCCTCCCCCTCCCGGGAGAGTCCTCTTTCTCCTCCTCATCTTCGGGGAGGAGTCCGCCTCGAGCCACCTGGACGATGAGTCCGACATCACTCGGCGCCGGAACTCCTTGGGTCCCGTGGCCTTCTTCTTGCCTTCTTATCCGCACCACATCAAGTGTCGGACTAGCAGCCCTGCTAAACGGGTGTCCGCTGGTCTTCGGGAAGGGGAGCCCGATACCACTCCGTCCTGGACGCCCTCTACAAGTACTATTAAAGGCATTGGGAGTTTTAAATCCCACATAGAGTCAAACTATGAAAGAAAACAAGTGTCCCATAAAGGATAACATATCCTACCACACCGCCGGGCGCTGGTGCTGAATCCGCGATCTTCATCGCATGACGCGGGCTCCGCCTTGAACAGCACCTCCTGTAGCTTCAGACTCGTGTCAAGAGCCCGCCAGGTCCGGCGGCCGGCCGGATCGAACTCCCACATTGAAGGCCCGTTGTTGGCGGGGGAGAATCCGGCGACGAGCATGACTGGATCACGCTGACAAGCTTGAGCTTCTTGTTCACCAAGGTCTGGAGACAGGGCTGGAGTCCTGGTCACTCCTCCGAATCGCCCCATAGCAAGCCCTTCTCTTCTGTGAGGTGACCTGCATGGGAGTACCAGATCTGAACTGGGGGCCGCCCATTTGGGGTCACGCGGCTAGGTGATATAGAACCACCCCGATTGCCACCCTTTGATGGTTTCCACAAAGGCGCCTCGAGCTAGAGGACGCTGGGCATTTTGCCCACCATGGCGCTCCAAGACTCGCTTGGACGCCCTTCACTACCTTCGCTTGACATTGAAGGTCTTTAGCCACAAGTCAAGTGGGGCCCGGCGCAGGAAGGCTCACACATGACGATAAACGCCGAGATGTTGAGGATGAAGTTTGGCGCCATATCGTGGAAGTCCAGCCGTAGTAGTACATGAGCCCCTGGACGAAGGGATGAAGTGGGAAGCCCACCGCCGAAGGAAGTGGGGAAGGAATACGACCCTCTCATGGGGCCTGGGGTGGGGATGAGCTGCCCTCGTCAGGCAAATGGCGTGATGTCGCCGACAGTATCCGGCCAAGCCAGTTTTTTGATGTGCCCCTCAGAACGGAGGAGGCCATCCACTTGCCTCCCGCTCCGGACATGGCTGGAGAAGGTTGAGGCGAGGTGACGAACTTGGGCGCTGGAGCTCGAGTGCGTGGAGATGGATAAACAAAGGAGGAAGAAGGCGTAGGTAAAAAGGAGGATCCTTATCCCTTATATATGGGCGACGAAGACTATGCGCCCCCACCGCCCGGTAAAACTCGCTATCTCCCAAGCGCCACCATCAATGGCGCGGTTGGGTTACCCACGTCCGTATTGATGGGAATCCTGTGATAAGGGGGAACATGATCTCGCTTCGACAAGACGTGCCAAGAAACCGCCGCTAAACGCTACCGAGGTGGTATAATAAAAACGATTCAACTAAAGGCTTGGTGGTGGTATGACGTCATGCCACAAAATACGCCACAGATTGAACTTGTGTACATATTATTCTCTCTACGGTGGAATGTGGAATTTATTTTGCAGAGCCGGACACTATCCTGGTGTTCACAATCTTCTATGAAGTATTCGGAGGAGGAACCCGCCTTGCAATGCCGAACAATATGCGCGCCGGACTCATCGTCATTGAAGCCTTGTTTAGGGGCTACTGAGGGAGTCCCGGACTAGGGGGTGTCCGGATAGCCGGACTATCATCATCGGCCGGACTCCAAGACTATGAAGATACAAGATTGAAGACTTTGTCCCGTGTCCGGATGGGACTTTCCTTAGCGTGGAAGGCAAGCTTGGCGATACGGATCTGTAGATCTCCTACCATTGTAACCGACTCTATGTAACCCTAGCCCTCTCCGGTGTCTATATAAACCGGAGGGTTTTAGTCCGTAGGACACACAACCATTACAACAATCATACCATAGGCTAGCTTCTAGGGTTTAGCCTCCTTGATCTCGTGGTAGATCCACTCTTGTACTACCCATATCATCAATATCAATCAAGCAGGAGTAGGGTTTTACCTGCATCGAGAGGGCCCGAGCCCGGTAAAACATCGTGTCCCTTGTCTCCTGTTACCATCCGCCTAGACGCACAGTTCGGGACCCCCTACCCGAGATCCGCCGGTTTTGACACCGACAACAGGCGTGGAGTACCGAGGCATCAGGCAAAGGTTGCCATTTCAGTGCAACGAGACCAAGACCAGCAGAGCGGCAGGATGGAGGTTACCGTGGAGTCCAAGATGGCGTCATCCCTAGCGCCTTTGGCAGTCGAAGACCAACTTTAGTCAGGATAACATGTACTAGATGTTCCCCTTCAAAATGGCCATTGTTGGCGCCCTTCCCGCTCAATATTTAGGAAGAGGACCAGGCCTCTATAAATAGGGCTAGCCACCACAAGAGAGGGCATCGAGTTCTCATCAGATCCAGAGGCGATCGGACTCACCCAAGTAGCTCATCGAGCCAGCTCAACAACACCTCTCGTGAGGCTGTTCTTTCCCTATACTGTTCATCATCCGCCCCTGAGGAAATCCACCACACCACACACCGGACTAAGGTATTACACGACAACGGTGGTCTTAACCAAGATAAATCTTGTGTCCTCGTGTTGTTCATCGTAGCTACATTCTCGCGAGGGGATCAGACGTGGATTGGTGGGGGAAGATCTTCGCGCGCACCCCAGAGTTCGAACCTTAAGGGTCTGCCGGAACCCAACATCCGACACCATCTTACAGAAGCTTTACTCCAAGACGTGAGTCAAAGTAACTCAACAGGATGTGAATACATCAAAATGCTTAAACGAAAAAGGTAACCCCGTTTTGAGCTTAAACGATGAGTATGACCTATGATCAAGTGATCTCACTTGACTCCTAAGTCAATATACTCTAACATAGGTGACATTGTCGCCGACCAATTGTAGATGAAGTTCTCTTGTGTTCTTTTCTGTGCTATTGCATTTGTCTCATGCATGTTTGTTTCCCCTTTCAAAAAAAACTTCATCTAGATTTCTTTCCTGTTTCTTTTTGTTCTGCATTCGCTGCATCCAATTCATTGCAAATCTTTCAGTAAATTCCTTGCAAATCCTTGTGAGATCTTACTTGACTAGTGAGCTGAGGTGACAAGTGTTTTCTCTGTGATGAACTCGGTCACACCGGTCTGTTGTTTTTGGTCCAACCGAAGCACACAACTTGGTGCCACCGATTTTAGTGCAGGAAAGACAGCTTGCCACTTGTTCCTGCAATCTTTTTGATCCAGCTCCACTCAATGATTCTTGTCCTCTACCAGCATCACATTCGACTTGCTGCTTTGTTCTATGACTCAAGGACCAAACCCATTTGTAACAAAAATCCAAGAGAACCCTTCTTGGAAATTGATGTCAAAGGGGGAGAGAAAGATCACATCAAAGCTTAATCATTTCTATAGGGGGAGAGAATACTCAGGGGGAGAGAGTTCTTCTACAAGGAGACAGGAGTATCACTTCAAAAGACCCCAAATGCGTGGTGTTCAAGAGGAGAGAAGTCACATGTCTTTAAGAGGGGAAAGA
Source organism: Aegilops speltoides (assembly GCA_021437245.1). Lineage (NCBI taxonomy): Eukaryota > Viridiplantae > Streptophyta > Magnoliopsida > Poales > Poaceae > Aegilops > Aegilops speltoides. The sequence goes on along the minus strand of JAHHZJ010002693.1, from coordinate 26,666 downwards.
CATGTTCATATTTGATTGTTTGCATTAGCTCTGTTTCTTTTCTTTGCTCTGATTTTCTGTTCCCTATCTTCTCCCAGCATCCCATGCTAGATTCAGGAGGAGTAAGACATCTAAGGGAAGGAAATCCTTGAATTCATTGCACATCTTTACCTTTGGGTACATGTCTATATCCAATGGGGTACTCAGTACTCACTCTCTACATGTCATCCCAATCTTGGTACTCTTGTGGTTTTTTTTGTTTGCTCTGGCTAGTAGGTGTATCTGTGTTATCTAACCTTGTTTACGCAGGTTCATTTCTTCCTAAGCCAACTCAAGACCACAAGGTAAGTATATGCATCACAGTCATGTGTATGAGGATTTCTTGCTGATGTACATACTGTTTGCAAGAAGGGATCATGAGCATGAAGGTACATTTCCTATATTCACATTATTTGCTTTGATGCATATAGCCAAGATACATGTAACGCATTGCTTACTCTGTCATGCTTATGCATTCACATGCTCCTATATTCCATATTTAGATGATTCAATACATGTAGGGGGAGCCTATGCATGTTACATGTCTTTCCAAAGCTTTACTTGTTATTCTCTATATCTTTATCTAAAGCTTTGATGTATGTTGAAGGGGGAGATTGAAAGCACAAGTGCTCCCTGGGTGATTTTGGTAATTGATGTCAACATATATCTCTTGTTGGACTAATACTCTTACCTAGTATGTTTCAGATAAGTTCAACAATGGAGTGGCATGGACTAGAGGATGTGGAACCCCTTCAAGATGCTAAGGACAAAGGATTGGCTCAAGCTCAAAGCACAAGACTCTACATTTTACTTTTAGTGATCCAAGATCACATTGAGTCCATAGGAAAGCCAATACTATTAAGAGGGGATGAGGTGTTGCTTAATGGCTTGCTTGCTCAAAGTGCTTAGCGATATGATCCAAAGCCCTCAACCACTTTCTCACATCCACATATGTCCCAAACCAAAAGTCAAACTTGGCTCTCACGAAACTTTCTATCCAAATACCACCGAAGTTCTTCTTGACATAGCCATCGCTAGAAACCCTAGTCTTTTCGGTCTCACCGATGGGATCTCGGTCTCACCGAGATGGGCTTGCAAACTCTCTGTTGCCTATTGCAATAATTTCGGTCCCACCGAGGTATGCAATCGGTCCCACCGAGTTTGCTTGGCCAACTCTCTGTTTCGCTTATTACCCAAATCGGTCCCACCGAGTTTGTGTAATCGGTCAAACTGAGTTAAGGCTTTACCCTAACCCTAACAATATCGGTCCCACCGAGTTGACATGTCGGTCCCACCGAAATGCCTAACGGTCACATTATGAACTAAATCGGTCTGACCGAGTTTCACGATTCGGTCCCACCGAGTTTGGTAAATTGTGTGTAATAGTTAGATTTTGTGTGGAGGCTATATATACCCCTCCACCCACTCTTCATTCATGGAGAGAGCCATCAGAACATGCCTACACTTCCAACATACATTTTCTGAGAGAGAACCACCTACACTTGTGTTGAGGTCAAGATATTCCATTCCAACCACATAAATCTTGATCTCTAGCCTTCCCCAAGTTGCTTTCCACTCAAATCTTCTTTCCACCAAATCCAAATCCTGTGAGAGAGAGTTGAGTGCTGGGGAGACTATCATTTGAAGCACAAGAGCAAGGAGTTCATCATCAACACACCATTTGTTACCTCTTGGAGAGTGGTGTCTCCTGGATTGGTTAGATGTCACTTGGGAGCCTCCACAAGATTGTGGAGTTGAACCAAGGAGTTTGTAAGGGCAAGGAGCGTGGAGGTGAATATTTGAGTTATGAGTTTGGTCTACATTTGAAACAATGCGAATAGTTTAACTCACACCAACCCTAACACCACAACGTAATGGTGTGTCCGAACGTCGAATCGATTTCACTAGATATGGTGCGATCTATGATGTCTCTTACATTTACCGCTATCGCTTTGGGGTTATGCTCTAGAGACGCAGATTCAATCGAATAGAACACCGTCAAACTGCTGAGACGACACCTTATGAACTATGGTTTAGCAAGAAACCAAAGTTGTCGCTTTAAAGTTTGGGGATGCGATGTTTATGTGAAAAGCTTCAACCCGATAAGCTAACCCAAATCGAAAAGTGTGTCTTCAGGATACCCAAAGGAGACAATTGGGTACACCTTCTATCACAGATCCGAAGGCAAGACATTTGTTGTTAAGAATGGATCCTTTCTAGAGAAGGAGTTTTCTCAAAGAAGTGGAGGGAGGAAAGTAGAACTTGATGAGGTATTGTACCTTTCCCTTACTTGAAAGTAGTCATCGCAGTAAACCTGCTCGAGACACCTACACCAAGTAGTGAGGAAGTTGATGTTGATCATGAAACTTCGATCAAGTTGCTACGTAACCTCAGAGATCAACCAGAGTAAGATCCCACCTGAGTGGTACTGTGTAATCCCTTCTCGAAATCATGCTACTAGATCATGATGAACCACGAATTATGAAGAAGCGATGGTGAGCCCAGATTCGCAAAATGGCTTGAGGCCATGAAACTGAGATGGGATCCATGTATGAAACAAAGTGTGGACTTTGTTGACTTGCCCAGGGTAGGCAAGCAATAGAAAACAAGTGGATCTTCAAGAAGAAGACCGACACGACGGTAATGTTATCGTTTAAAGCCTCGACTTGTCGCAGAAAGGGTTTTCGATAAGTTCAAGGGATTGACTACGAGACCTCTCACCAGAAGCGATGCTTAAGTCCGTCTGAATCATGTTAGCAATGCCGCATTTTATGATTATGAAATTGGCAAATGGATGTAAAGACCCATTCCTAATGGATTTCTCGAAGAAGAGTTGTATATGATGCAACCGTAAGGTTTTATCGATCCAAAGGAGCTAATAAAGTAAGCTCCAAATGATCCATTTATGGACCTGCAAGCATCTCGAGTTGAATAAACGCTTGATAGTGTGATCAAAGATTGGGTTTGTATGCATTTTGGAGAAGCCCGATTTACAAGAAAGTGAGTGGGAGCTCAGAGCATTTCGATATTATATGTAGATGACATATTGCTGATCAAATGATATAGAATTCTCGATAGCATAAAGGATACTTGAATAAGAGTTTTTCAATGAAAGACCTCGTGAAGTCGCATATATTGGGCATCAAGATCTATAGAGATAGATCAAGACGCTTTAATTGACTTTCACAAAGCACATACCTTGACAAAATTTTGAAGAAGTTCAAATGGATCAAGCAAAGAAAGGGTTCTTGCCTCGTTACAAGGTGAAGTTGAGTAAGACTCAATGCCCGACCACCGCAGTAAGATAGAGAGAAAATGAAAGATGTTCCTGCTTCAGCCATAGGCTCTATCATGTATGCAATGTCAGGTACCGACCGATGTTTCGCATCATCATCAACCATCCTCCATCACCAATTTCATGATGCTCACCGCCGGCGTGAGTAATTGCATCGTAGGCTTGCTGGACGTGATGGGTTGATGAGATTTATCATGTAATCGAGTTAGTTTTATAGGGTTTGATCCTAGTATCCACTATGTTCGAGATTGATGTTGCTATGACTTTGCTATGCTTAATGCTTGTCACTAGGCCCGAAAGTGCCATGATTTCAGATCTTAACCTATTATGTTTTCATGAATATATGTGTGTTCTTGATCCTATCTTGCAAGTCTATAGTCACCTACTATGTGTTATGATCCGTCAACCCTCAAGTGACAATAATCGGGACCACTCCGGTGATGACCATAGTTTGAGGAGTTCATGTATTCACTATGTGCTAATGCTTTGTTCCTTCCTCTATTAAAAGGAGGCCTTAATATCCCTTAGTTTCAATAGGACCTCCGCCACGGAGGGTAGGACAAAGATGTCATGCAAGTTCTTTCCATAAGCACGTATGACTATATACTAATACATGCCTACATTACATTGATGAATTGGAGCTAGTTCGTGGTCACCCTATGTTATGATCACATGACGTAACCACATCCCAGATAATTATCCATCACTAACTGTGCCGACGAAGTTTTCCATATAATCGTTCTCGCTTATTTACTTTTCTCGTTGCTATCATATAATCACTAAAATACCAAAACATTACTTTCGTTGTCTTTACTTTTGTTACCGCTACTCACCACTATCATATTACTTTGCTACTAAACACTTTGTCTGCAGATACTAAGTTTCCGTGTGTGGTTGAATTGACAACTCAGCTGCTAATACTTGAGAATATTCTTTGGCTCCCTTGTGTCGAATCAATAAATTTGGGTTGAATACTCACCCTCAATAACTGCTATGTATACCCTATACTTGTGGGTTATCAAGACCTTTTTCTCAAGGCCATTGCCGGGAGCATAGCTCTATTCTTTGAGTCACTTGGGATTTATATCTGCTGGACACTATGAAGAACTTGAAAGATGATCGAACTACTATTTTGCCCTCAACTACGAGGGGAGGTAAGGAACTGCCATCTAGCCTTGCACTAGATTCTCCTTCTGTTATAAGTAAGCTTGCAACACCTAAACCTGTTACTTCTATGAATTCTAATATGTCGCATGTTATTGATGATGCCACTTCTGCTATGCATATTTATGATGAAACTACTTCTATGCTTGATAATACCGTGCCCCTTGGTGAATTTCTTGATGAGCAAATTGCTAGGTCTAGAGAAAGAGAAATTATTGAATCTGAATATGATGATGATAGTGATGATGAAAATATGCCTGCTATTCCTGAGGGTTATCTTTTTGATACTAAATCTTCTGCAGCTATTTTTGCTTGCCAGGATAGATACGAACTTAAGAGGTTGCTAATTAAATGGAGTAAAGAATCTTTAGAGATAGGATGAGACCCGACCTCGCTTTGCTACTTCACCTATCTGTGTTCTCGATAAGGATTATTATGATTTTTCGCTGATCCAGATATAATTACTTTGGTTGAATTTGATCCTTTTATGGCTATGAATCTAAAACTATTGTGGCACATCTTACTAAGTTAAATGATATAGCTGCCCTGTTACTAATAATGAGATCGCGCTACCTTTATTTACTCAAAATATTTCCATTCTCATTAAAGGGTGATGCTAAGACATGGTTTAATTCTCTTGATCCCGGTTGTGTGCAAAGTCCCTGTGATATGATTTATTACTTTCTCGCTAAATATTTCTCTCGCTCATAAGAAACAAGCTGCTTTGAGGGAAATATACAACTTGTGCAAATTGAAGAAGAGAGTCTCCACAAGCTTGGGGAGGCTTCTCGTTACTTAATGCTTTGCCCGATCATCCTCTTAAGAAACCTGAAATATTTGATATCTTTTATAATCGACTAACTGATGCTTCCAGAGATTACCGGATAGTTGTGCTGGTTCTATTTTCAGGAAAGAACACCGATGAAGCTGAAATTCTATTGAATAATATGTTGGCAAATGAAAATAATTGGGCACCTCCCGATCCACCTCCCGAGCCGCTTAGAGCCAATTACGAGCCTATTCCTAAACCAACTCCAAGAAGAGAGGTGTTCTATTTCTCGATCCAAGATATGCAAGAGGCAAAGAAATCTATGAAAGAAAAGGTATTAAAGTGAAGATGTTAAGAATTTACCTCCTATTGAAGAAATACATGGTCTTAATTTACCGCTGTTGAAGAAGTATATGATCTCAATTACTTATTTATCAAGAACCTCCCGCTATCCCGACTGTGTAGTAAAGGTGAATTCTCTCTATAGATATGATAAAGTCAAGTCCCTCCTACTAAAATTGCTAGTCGTTGCTTGGATGAGTTTGATGACTTTATGTTTAAGCAAGATGACTTTAATGCTTATTTTGCAGACAATTAAAAATGAATACCTTTATGATTAAATGCTTGGGTGATTATATGGCTGATATTAGAGGTGAACTTAAACTTGTTAGCAAACATGCTTCTATGGTTACCACTCAAGTAGAACAAGTACTTAAAGCTCAAAGAAGTGCTTGATGAAATGAATAGTAAGAAAATGATTATGATGTTAGAGGGGCTACTAGAATCGTAGAATGACTCAGAACCTTTGTATCCTCGGGCCACCCTAAGAGAATCGAGCAAGATTCTCAGAGAAATAATATTGATGTGCCTAGTTCTTCTAAAAGGAAGAAAAGAAAATGATAGGACTTTGCAAACTTCTAGTGAACCTATTGGGAACCACCGAGAACTCAATGATATCTCTATTTCGGCGTGAAACACAATCAGTGATGAACAAGAGCCTAGTGATAATGTTAATGATAATGTTCATGTTGATGCTCAACCTAGTAATGATAATGATGTAGAAGTTGAACTCGTCATTGATCTTGATAACCCACAATCAAAGAATCAACGTTATGATAAAAGAGACTTTGTTGCTAGGAAACATGGTAAAGAAAGGAACCATGGGTTCAAAACCCATGCCTTTTCCTCCAAACCATCCAAGAAAAAGGATGATGAGGATTTTGAGCGCTTATTCGGAATGATTAGACCCATCTTTTATGTATGCGATTAATCGATGTGCTCAAAGCAAACCTTATGCTAAGTATATGAAGGATATTATTACTAATAAAAGAAAGATACCAAAAGCTGAAATTTCCACCATGCTTGCTAATTATACTTTTAAGGGTGGAATACCAAAGAAACTTGGAGACCTGTGAGTACCTACTATACCATGCTCCATTAAGAGAAATTATGTTAAACCGCTTATGTGATCTTGGAGCCGGTGTTAGTGTTATGCCTCTCTTTATATAGTAGACTTGACTTGAATAAATTGACACCTACATGAAATATCTTTGCAAATGGCTGATAATCAACTGCTATACCTATCGGTATTTGTTAGGATGTGCCTGCTGTGGTTGCAAACGCTACTATTTTAACGGACTTTGTTATTCTTGATATTCCCGAGGATGATAGTATGTCTATTATTCTTGGAAGACCTTTCCTTAATATCAGTAGGGCTGTTATTGATTGCAACAAAGGCAATGTCACTTTTCATGTTAATGGCAATGAGCACACTCGGACATTTTCCGAGGAAACAACCTCAAGTTTATAGTATCAACTCTATTGGAAAAATTCCATCGATTATATTTGAGGTTTTGAATTTCTCTCCCATCACAAGAAAAGTATGATATTCTTATTGTTGGGGATTTTCATATCCCCGCTGAGGTAACTTAGTGTCATTCAAATTTCTCCACCTGATTATTCGTAATGAGTTTGTTAACAAGACTTGATCAACCTTGATAGTGGGTTCATTTTGATGATCACGAGATGGATGAAACTAGAAGCACAACCTTCTATACCCTCTTTATATTTTCTGTATCTAGTAGAAATAAAGTAAAATAGTATTTTTCTCGTCTGCTTCTCGACTTATCCGCAGCAATATAAAATATCCCAAAATAAAAGTCCTCGTAATGCCATGCCAATTTAATATGATTTTTTCGAATATTTGAGGATTTATTTTGCAAAATTATCATGGGGAGTCCACCTGTCACGAGGGTGGAGGGCGCTTCTACCCCCGGCACGCCTTGCCTCGTGGGCCCACTGTGGCCCTCCTCGCACTTATCCCCGCACCCATCTTCTTCCTCGCCTCACACAAACACAAAACAAACTCAAGCACGAAGTTCCACTTCGTTGCTGCGGAATTTCGATCTCTTGCTCAAAGCACCTCTCGCAAAACTGCTTGGGGAGATTGTTCCGGTATGTGACTCCTCCATTGGTCCAATTAGTTTTGTTATAGTGCTTTATTCATTGCAAATTTGTGTTGCATAGGTGACCATTTTCTTGAGCTTCATGTCAAATTTATGTGGTTCCAAGTAGTTCTAATGCTTGATATAGGCTCTAGGCACTTATGGGAGTTGTTGCTATCAATTTTATTGAAGTTGGTTCACTTTTATTTGAAGTTACTAAATATTTTAAAATTTTTCAGAGGAAACAATATGTTCAAGAGGATGTTCCAAGGTGGTCCTTCAAGGAAGCAAGGTCCCTGTGCTTGCAATACGTGATGTCGATGAGGAACCACCAAGAGACGCCTCCCGTGAGGCCCTCGTGAATGGCCTTCGAAAATTTTATGAATCAAGGGAATCAAAGAAGAATTTAGCACATATTTGAGTAACGCCGGTCTTGAGGACTTTGAAGTCGATAAATGCCCCTAATATCATGATCTCACAAGTTCATTTGTGAGGAGGTTTGAGTTTTCATCTTCACGTAATTCTCCTCACCATGTTCGACCTTTACGACAAATCTTATACCATGGACTTAGAGGATTTCACTCCGCTTGCAAACTTCCATCTTGGGGTAATGTCGTGATCCCTAAATCTGAATATAGAGACTTTCTTGCTAGAATAAATGTGGGGAATCTAGAGATATAACACAAGCCACTATAGGGAGCGCTCACTTTCCCGCTATACATTATTTTGCTCTCTTCATAGGTAAGTGCATAAATGCTAAGGACTGAAGCATGTCACATGTGTGTCTCGATCTCAAAGATTCTCAGAGTGCTGTGTTGGGAGACCAATCTTATCATATGGGAGCCATTGTAGCTCGCAGTTGCATCGGATAGGCATAACGGAGATTTCTTTGGAGGAATTTATGCAACCCGCTTAGCTAATTTTCTTGAGATAGACATTCGTGAGGGTGATATGGAGTTACCCACTTTATTTCGATTTTGATTCTATGGTTTCCACCAGTTTGTTGAGAGGATCGAACCACCTCTCCAAAGATCGACTAATCTTTAACAAACATCATGTAGTCCATATCGCTTTCCCCGCCTCCCTCGCCTTTCTTTGATTTTTCTGACAAAAGGAAGATATATTATTACCAGAGATGAGGCAGATGAGTACGAGAGAGCGGAGGCTGCTCGACGCCACGCTACAACTCGTGGTGATAGCCACGATCACAAGATGACCCCACCTTCACTCTACGGTATCTCGCCAGTGCTATCCTCGGCATAGACCAACTTAGCCAAAAGCCTAAGCTTGGGGAGTATGATTTCCACCAACATTACATCATGTTCACACACACTCATTGCTAGATGTCGGTGCTCATACTTTTCGCTGTAATATCGATGCTAATTTATTTTCTTTTTTCCGCTTTCTTGTGTGTTTAATAAACCTTAAGAAAAAACCAAAAAATTTATTTCTTTGTCGTAGTAATTAAAAAGAAAACCCAAAAATATTTCCCGTTCTTCTTCTTACTTGTCGAGCTTTCCTGTAAATAGTTTTATTTTATTTTCTTTATTTTGGGGGTCGAGAAGACTATATTGAAAATGCTTAGTGGCTCTTATATGCATGATTGTTTATTTAACTTAGAGCCCATATTACCTGCCTTCTCTTGAGTTGAATGCTTGCGATTCCAATTTAGTCCAATGCACGCACTCTTATTATTATACACATCGCTCGGTCGCAAGTGAAAGGCAATAGTTATGATATATGATGAACTTATTGGGATGAGAAAAGTGGTATGAACTCAATTCTCTTGTTTTTGTAAATATGATGATTCATCGCTCCCGAAGTTAGCTATTATGAAGTGAACATATTTGCAATGACATTAAGAGATTATAGTTGCTTGTGCCATGCTTGATTAGCTATGAGTTATAATGGTTTACCTTGTGTGCCAACATGCTATTAGAATGATTATGATGTGGTATGATGGGATGGTATCCTCCTTAAATGAATTGAGGACTCGACTTGGCACATGTTCACGCATGTAGTTGAATCAAATCAACATAGCCTTCATGAAATTTATGTTCATGGTGGATTATATCCTACTCATGCTTGTATTCGTGTAAATTAATTTTAATGCATGTTTACGATCGTTGTCGCTTTCTCATTTGGTCGCTTCCTTCTTTTGCTAGCCTTCACCGCATTTAAGGGAATACCGCTTGTGCATCCAAACTCCTTAAACCCCAAAGTTATTCCATATGAGTCCACTATACCTTCCTATATGCGTATTTACCGCTGCTCCAAGTAAATTTGTATGTGCCAAACTCTAAACTTCAAATAAACATTCTGTTTTGCATGCTCGAATAGCTCATATGTCAACTAGAGCTGCCCTTATCTTCCGTGGTTATGCGGGTTATTCTCAAGAGGAGTGGACTCGCCTCATTCACTAGAAAATGGCCGGAACCGGATGCCCAAATTCCCATGCTTTATGCAAACTAAATCAAAATAACTGCAAACAAAACTCCCCTCGACCCGCTTGAATGTTGGAGGCACTCGTTGTTTTGAGAAGCCATGGATTGATGCTTGTGGAGGAGGGGAGTATAAACTTTACCATTCTGTTTGGGAACCGCCTATAACTGCTTAGCATGGAAGATATCGCTGCCTTTTAGTTGCTATGTTGATAATGAATGTATGCTGCTCAAAATATAATTTATCTCTATTTCAAAACCGAGCTCGCACATCTACAAATCCTCGCTCTCTCTACGAAGGGCCTATCTATTTACTTTTATGTTGAGTCATCATCTTCTTATTAAAAGCACTACCGGAGAGCACATTGTCGTTTGCATTCATTATAATTGGTTTATATTGGGTATGACTTGATTGGATCTCTTTTACCATGAATTACAACGTGAAAGTGCAACTAATCCCGGGTGGTTTTGGTAATTAATAACAACATATATATCATTGAACTAATAGTTACTTGAGAATCATTTCGTAAAGTTCAAAGATATGGGTATGGCAAGGATCAAGAAGTGGACCCCTCAAAATGCTAAGGCAAGCATTGGCAAAAGCTCAAGACTCCATTTTTGGTTTAGTGATCCAAGATCACATTGAGTCCATAGGAAAGCCAATACTATTAAAAGGGGATGAGGTTATGATAATGATCCGTTGCTCAAAGTGCTTAGTGATACATCTCCTAAACTATCAACAACTCTCACCGCATATACACTCATAAGTAATCTCGGTCCCACCGATTTCCTAAACTCACCACACCGAGATGAACCACCTCACCATATAGCCAAACCCTAGAAATTTCGGATTTTCCGATTCTAACTCGGTCTCACCAAACTTGAGTTGCCAAGCTTCAGAATCTTCTGTCATCAAATCGTGTCACCGAGATGATGAAGTCGGTCCCACCGAGATTGGCATGCTCTTGTCTTTGGATGAATCGACTAACCGAGATTGTATTTTCGTCCCATCGAAAATCCCAACGCTCACATGATTTGAACTTTCGTCTCACCGAGTTGTCAACTCTCCCTACCGAGATTGGTCAAATGTGTGTAACGGTTGATTTTGTGTGGAGGCTATAAATACCCTCCACCCCCTCTTCATTCGTGGAGAGAGCCATCGTAAAGAACTACCACCCTACCTTACATTTCCGAGAAGAAAACTACTACACCCTTGTGTTGAGACTGTTGCTCCACTCCCACCATATGAAGCTTGATCTCTAGCCTTCCCAGTTGCTTTCCACTCAATCCTTTCTTCCACCACAGCCAAATCGCTGAGGAGAGTTGAGTGTTGGGGAGATTATCATTTGAAGCACAAGAGCAAGGAGTTCATCATCACCAACACCATCTATTACCTTTTGGAGGGTGGTGCCTCCTAGATTGGTTAGGTGTCGCTGGGAGCCTCCACGAGATGTGGAGTTGAACCAAGAAGTTTGTAAGGGCAAGGAGATCGCCACTTGCGGAAGATCTACCCCGAGTAAGGCTAGCCTCCGTATGAGAGCCATGATGGCATAGACAAGGTTGCTTCTTCGTGGACCCTTCGTGGGTGGAGCCTCCGTGGACTCTCAGAGTCATACCTCCGTGGGTTGAAGTTCCATCAACGTGGATTGACGATAGCACCACCTATCTCAGAACCACGAGAAAAATCTCCGGTTCCAAATTGCGCTGCTTTTCTCCACCTCTCTTTACTACATGTGCAATTTACTTCCGCTGCCTATACTCTAGAATTGCATGTGTAGGGTGATACTTGACTTGATCATAATCGTGAATCTGCCAAAACTTGTCTTTATCAAAAGGCTGAATTTTTATATTGTCAAGTAGTCTAATCACCCCCTCTAGACATACTTTCGATCCTACAAGTGGTATCGAGCTTGGTCTCCATTGTATTGGTTTCATTGCATTGACTCCATAAGCTTGGTTTCACAACCTAGGAGAGTATGGCGCCTAGTGAGGGTAATTTTCAGAGAGGTCCTTACTTTGATGGTACAAATTTTGCTAGTTGGAAGCATAAAATGAAAATGCATATTCTTGGCCATAACCCAGCCAATGGGGCATTATTTGTGTTCAGATGCAAGGTGAATTCTTCGAGGAAGGAAAAGTTCCGGATCGTGAAGCTACAACGATGAATTATGGATGTTGCAAAACAATGCTCAAGCTTGTGACATTCTTCAATGCCTTGTGTCCCGAGGAGTTCAACAAAATCAGCCATCTTGAGAATGCAAAAGAGATTTGGGATACTTTGGTTGAAATGCACGAAGGTACCGAGTCCGTGAAGGAATCAAAGCTAGATGTTCTTCAAGGTCAACTTGACAAGTTCAAGATGAAGGAAGGTGAAGGAGTCGCTGAATGTACTCTAGGCTTGCTCTCATCACAAATGAGATTGCCGCTTAGGAAGTTAAGAAATGACCGAATCGATTCATCATCAAGAAGATTCTTAGAGCTTTGGATGGAAAGTATGACACCGTGTGCACTTTGATCCAAATGATGCCAAACTACAAGAATCTCAAGCCAACCGGTCATTGGAAGAATTGTTGCTCATGAGATGACACTTAAAGATAAGGAAGAGCTTCACAACAAGTCAAGTGGTGCTTAAAGCTACAAGTGATGCTCCCACAACCTCAAGTGACAAGCTAGTTTCCAATGAAGAGATAAGCCTAATGATGAAGAACTTCAACAAATTCTACAAGAGTAGAAGCAAAGAAAGAAGCTCAAAGTCTAGATCATATGATGAAAAGAGATCTCTAGTCGGATCGAATCATTCATAATTGTGGAAGACCCGACACTATTCAAATGAGTGTTCTTTCCCCCACAAGAGAAGAGAAGAATTCCAAGAAGAAGAAGCTCAAGAGAAGAGTCACCACTTTAAAGAGAGAAGGAGTAGAGATGATCATGAACGAAGACCTCCTCGAGAAGCAAGGATTCTGAGAGGAAAGACAAGTCATCAAGGAGCTACACAAGAAGAAAACATCAAGATCATGTAGGTGAATGGGTCTCCCGTCCCGACTCGATAATCATTCCAAAGAAGCTATCACTCCAACTCCGACTACCAAGATGAAGGTGTTGCCGGTCTTGCTTCAGAGTCCTCCAACTCCAACTCCTATGACTTATTTGATTCACCAAATGAGGGAATTGGAAGATGCTTCATGGCTAAAGGCCCCAAGGTATCACACCCTCTAATTCATTGACTTTGATAGTGATGAGGATGACTTGTTGGGTGAAGATGACTCTTTACATGACAAATCTAGTGAGCCTAGTAATGATGAACATGCTAGTAGTCTTTATAGTTGAGAAGAGTCGAATGACAATGCTATGAAGGAGATTGAGCGTCTAACTAAAGAACTAAACACTCTTAAGTTAGCTCATGAAACAACTCAAGAAGATCATAGAGAGCTCCTAAGATCTCATGAGAAGCTACGCTTCGAGAAGCTCACTCTAGAGCAAGAACATGAGTTTCTAAAAGCTATCAATGATGATCTTCGAAAGAAGAGTTCTTCATATCTTGCCAAACGACTTCTCTTGTCAAATTTCTTGCCACCTATTAAAACTAAGCATGACAAGCATAAGAAAATTCTTCATCTAGTAGTAACAATAACCATGCTAAATCCAATATTGTTGCTTCTAGTAGTTCTCTTGATTCCACTAACAATGTTTCAAGCCAAGTTACACTTGAGCAAGAAAATAGTTTATTGAAAGGGATTATAGAGAAAGGTGTCTACAAGAGCCTCCTTGAAGCAAGAACTTTGAGGAAAAGGAAATATGCCCTAGAGGCAATAATAAAGTTATTATTTATTTCCTTATTTCATGATAAATGTTTATCATTCATGCTAGAATTGTATTAACCGAAACATGATACATGTGTGAATGCATAGACAAACAACATGTCACTAGTATGCCTCTACTAGACTAGCTTGTTAATCAAAGATGGTTATGTTTCCTAACCATGAACAAAGAGTTGTTATTTGATTAACAAGGTCACATCATTAGTAGAATGATCTGATTGACATGACCCATTCCATTAGCTTAGCACACGATCGCTTAGTATGTTGCTACCGCTTTTATCCATGACTTATACATGTTCCTCGTAACTATGAGATTATGCAACTCCTGCTTACGGAGGAACACTTTGGTGCTACCAAACGTCACAACGAATCGGGTGATTATAAAGGAGTACTACAGTGTCTCCAAAGGCAGATGTTGGGTTGGCGATTTCGAGATTAGGTTTTGTCACTCCGATTGCTCTGGAGAGGTATCTCCGCCCTCTCGTAATGCACATCATCAAGCCTTGCAAGCACTACAACTAATGAGTTAGTTGTGAGATGATGTATTACGGAACGAGTAAAGAGACTTGCCGGTAACGAGATTGAACTAGGTATTGATACCGACGATCAATCTCGCAAGTAACATACCGATGACAAAGGAACAACGATGTTGTTATGCGGTCCGACCGATAAAGATCTTCAGAGAATATGTAGGAACCAATATGGGCATCCAGGTCCCGCTATTGGTTATTGACCGAGAATAGTTCTAGGTCATGTCTACATTGTTCTCGAACCGTAGGGTCCGCACGCTTAAGGTTTCAATGATGCTTATTATGAGTTTATGTATTTTGATGTACCAAGAAGTTCGAGTCCCGGATGTGATCACGACATGACGAGGAGTCTCAAATGGTCGAGACATAAAGATTGATATATTGAAGCCTATGTTTGAGTTCGAATGGTTCCGGTGAAAACAGGAATTTACCGGAGTACCGGAGGTTACCGAAACCCCGGGGTAAATGGGCCTCAGTGGGCCTCGAGGGAGAAGAGGAGGGCCGCCAGAGGTGGCCGCCCTCCCCCCCAGTCCTAATAGGACAGGAGGGGGGGCGGCGCCTCTCCTCTTCTTCCCTCCCCAATCCTATTCCAACTAGGAAGGGGGGAGTCCTACTCCTGGGAGTAGGACTCTCCCGCGCCTCCTCTAGGCCGGCCGCCTCCCTCCCTCCTTTATATACGGGGCAGGGGGCACCCTAGACACACAAGTTTGATCTACGGATCGCTCCTTAGCCGTGCGCGCCCCTCCACCATATTCCACCTCGGTCATACCGTCAAAGCTTAGGCGGCTCCCCCGCCGTGAAACATCAAGATCGCCACCACGCCGTCAGGTCGACGAACTCTCCTCGACACTCGGCTGGATCGGAGTACGAGGGACGCCATCGAGCTGTACGTGTCAAGAACTCGGGGCGCCGAGTAACGGCGCCGGATCGGTCGGATCGCGAGGAGAACGACGACTACTTCCTCTACGCCAGATCGCTTCGCTTCGGTCACGAGGGTACGTGACAACACTCTCCCTCTCGCTGCTATACATCACCATGATCTTGCGCAGCGAGGAAAATTTTTGAAATTACTACGCTCCCCAACAAAGGGCATCCGAGCCTAGGTTTTTTCTATGGTTTGATGTTTTGCACGAGTAGAACACAAGTGAGTTGTGGGCGATACAAGTCATACTACCTACCAAAGATGTCATACTTTGGTTCAGCGGTATTGTGAGATGAAGCGCCTGCACCGACATTACGCCAGACGCTTACGCGAGACTGGTTTCACCGCCACGAGCACTCGCTGCTTAAAGGTGACCGTGGGTGCCTGCTCTCTCACTTTAGTTGAACTGAGTGGCTACGCCCGTCCTTGAGAAGGTTAAACGGAGTCTATTTGACGAAGTATCGCTGTGGTTTTGATGCGAGGTGAGACCGGTTCTTGCTTAAGCCCGTAGCAGCCACGTAAAATTTGCAACAACAAAGTAGAGGACGCCTAACTTGTTTTTGCAGGCATGTTGTGATGTGATATGGTCAAGACGTGATGCTATATTTTATTGTATGAGATGATCATGTTTTGTAACCGGTTATCGGCAATCGGCAGGAGCCATATGGTTGTCGCTTATTGTATGCAATGCATCGCTTCGTAATGCTTTACTTTATCACTAAGCGGTAGCGATAGTCGAGAAGCATAAGTTTGGCGAGACGACAACGATGCTACGATGGAGATCAAGGTGTCGCTACCGGTGACGATGGTGATCATGGTGGTGCCGCAAGATGGAGATCATGAAGCACAAGATGATGATGACCATATCATATCACTTATATTGATTTGCATGTGATGTTTATCCTTTATGCATCTTATCTTGCTTTGATCGACGGTAGCATTATAAGATGATCTCTCACTAAATTATCAAGAAGTGTTCTCCCGAGTATGCACCGCTGCAAAGTTCGTCGTGCCTGCACACCACGTGATGATCGGGTGATAAGCTCTACGTCCATCTACAACGGGTGCAAGCCAGTTTTGCACACGCAGTAATACTCGGTTATACTTGACGAGCCTAGCATATGCAGATA
Organism: Aegilops speltoides; assembly: GCA_021437245.1. Lineage (NCBI taxonomy): Eukaryota > Viridiplantae > Streptophyta > Magnoliopsida > Poales > Poaceae > Aegilops > Aegilops speltoides. The sequence continues at coordinate 10,135 of JAHHZJ010002693.1, read as the reverse complement.
TGGCCTCGAACACGGAGACCGAAAGGTCGAGCGTGAATCATATAGTAGATATGATCAACATAAGATGTTCACCATTGAAAACTACTCCATTTCACGTGATGATCGGTTATGGTTTAGTTGATTTGGATCACGGATCACTTAGATGACTAGAGAGATGTCTTTCTAAGTGGGAGTTCTTAAGTAATATGATTAATTGAACTTAAATTTATCATGAACTTAGTACCGATAGTATCTTGCTTGTTTATGTTTGATTGTAGATAGATGGCTCGTGCTGTTGTTCCGTTGAATTTTAATGCGCTCTTGAGAAAGCAAAGTTGAAAGATGATGGTAGCAATTACACGGATCGGGTCCGAATTTGAGGATTATCCTCATTGCTGCACGTAAGAGTTACGCCCCGATGCACCGCTAGGTGCCAGTGCCCGCTGCTAATGCAACCGACGATGTTATGAACGCCCGCAGAGCAAAGCTGATGACTACTCTATAGTTCAAGTGCCATGCTTTACGGCTTAGAACCGACTTCAACGACGCTTTGAACGCCATGGAGCATATGAGATGTTCCAGAGTTGAAGTTGATATTCCAAATGTAATGCCCGGATTGAGAGATATGAAGTCTCCAATAAGTTCTATAGCTGCAAGATGGAGGAGAATAGTTCTGTTAGTGAGCATATACTCGTAATGTCCGGGTACTACAATCACTTGACACAATTGGGAGTTAATCTTCCGGATGATTGTGTCATTGATGTAATTCTTCAATCACCGCCACCAAGCTACAAAGGCTTCGTGATGAACTATAATATGCAAGGGTTAGTAAAGACTATACCGAGCTCTTCGCAATGCTAAAGGTCATGGAGGTAGAAATCAAGAAGGAGCATCAAGTGTTGATGGTCAATAAGACCACTAGTTTCAAGAAGAAAGGCAAAGGGAAGAAGAAGGAATTTCAAGAAGAACAAAGCAAGCAAGTTGTCGCCAGAGAAGAAACCCAAGTCTGGCCCTAAACCTGAAATCGAGTGCTTCTACCGCAAGCGATCGTCACCGAAGCGGAACTGCCCCAAGTATTTGGCGGATAAGAAGGATGGCAAGGTGAACAAAGGTATATGTGATATACATGTTATTGATGTGTACCTTACTAGAGCTCGCAGTAGCACTGGTATTTGATAATCGGTTCTGCTGCTAATATTTGCAACTCAAACAGGACTACGGATTGCTTAACTCGCAAAGGACGAGGTGACGATGCGCTGGGAAATGGTTCCAAAGTCGATGTGATCGCGGTCGGCACGCTACCTCTACATCTACCTTCGGATTAGTTTTAGACCTAAATAATTGTTATTTGGTGCCTCGCTGAGCATGAACATTATATCCGGATCTTGTTTGATGCGAGACGGTTATTCATTTAAATCGAGAATAATGGTTGTTCTATTTATATGAGTAATATCTTTTATGGTCATGCACCCTTGAGGAGTGGTCTATTTTGATGAATCTCGATAGTAGTGATACACATATTCATAATGTTGAAACCAAAAGATGCAGAGTTGATAATGATAGTGCAACTTATTTGTGGCAATCGCCGCTTAGGTCATATCGGTGTAAAGCGATGAAGAAACTCCATACCGATGGACTTTTGGAGTCACTTGATTATGAATCACTTGGCACTTATGTAACCGTGCCTCATGGGCAAGATGACTAGAACACCGCTTCTCCGTACTATGGAGAGAGCAACAGATTTGTTGGAAATCATACATACAGTATGTATGTGGTCCGATGAATGTTGAGGCTCGGCGGATATCGTTATTTTCTCACCTTCACAGATGACTTAAGCAGATATGGGTATATCTACTTAATGAAACATAAGTCTCAAACATTTGAAAAGTTCAAAGAATTTCAGAGTGAAGTTGAAAATCATCGTAATAAGAAAATTAAATTTCTACGATCCGATCGTGGAGGTGAATATTTGAGTTACGAGTTTGGTCTACATTTGAAACAATGCGAATAGTTTCAAACTCACGCCACCCGAACACCACAACGTAATGGTGTGTCCGAACGTCAGAATCGCATTTTACTAGATATGGTGCGATCTATGATGTCTCTTACAGATTTACCGCTATCGCTTTGGGGTTATGCTCTAGAGACGGCCGATTCACACTCGAATAGAACACCGCCAAACTGCTGAGACGACACCTTATGAACTATGGTTTAGCAAGAAACCAAAGTTGTCGCTTTCTAAAGTTTGGGGATGCGATGCTTATGTGAAAAAGCTTCAACCCGATAAGCTCGAACCCAAATCGGAGAAATGTGTCTTCATAGGATACCCAAAGGAGACAGCTTGGGTACACCTTCTATCACAGATCCAAGGCAAGACATTCGTTGTTAAGAATGGATCCTTTCTAGAGAAGGAGTTTCTCTCAAAGAAGTGAGGGAGGAAAGTGGAACTTGATGAGGTAATAGTACCTTCTCCCTTACTTGAAAGTAGTTCGTCGCAGTAAACCGTTTCGAGACACCTACACCAAGTAGTGAGGAAGTTGATGATGTTGATCATGAAACTTCAGATCAAGTTACTACGTAACCTCGTAGATCAACCAGAGTAAGATCCGCACTGAGTGGTACGGTAATCCTGTTCGAAATCATGCTACTAGATCATGATGAACCCACGAACTATGAAGAAGCGATGGTGAGCCCAGATTCCAAAATGGCTTGAGGCCATGAAATCTGAGATGGGATCCATGTATGAAAACAAAGTATGGATTCTTTGGTTGACTTGCCCGAGGGTAGGCAAGCAATAGAAAACAAGTGGATCTTCAAGAAGAAGACCGACGCCGACGGTAATGTTATCGTTTATAAAGCTCGACTTGTCGCAAAAGGTTTTCGACAAGTTCAAGGGATTGACTACGATGAGACCTTCTCACCAGAAGCGATGCTTAAGTCCGTCTGAATCATGTTAGCAATCACGATTTTATGATTATGAAATTTGGCAAATGGATGTAAAGACCGCATTCCTGAATGGATTTCTGAAGAAGAGTTGTATATGATGCAACCGTAAGGTTTTATCGATCCAAAGGAGCTAACAAAGTGTGCAAGCTCCAAATGATCCATCTATGGACCTGCAAGCATCTCGAGTTAGAATAAACGCTTGATAGTGTGATCAAAGATTTGGGTTTGTATGCACTTTTGGAGAAGCCTCAGATTTACAAGAAAGTGAGTGGAGCTCAGAGCATTTCGATATTATATGTAGATGACATATTGCTGATCGGAAATGATATAGAATTTCCGGATAGCATAAAGGGATACTTGAATAAGAGTTTTCAATGAAAGACCTCGTGAAGCTGCTTACATATTGGGCATTAAGATCTATAGAGATAGATCAAGACGCTTAATTGACTTTCACAAAGCACATACCTTGACAAAATTTTGAAGAAGTTCAAAATGGATCAAGCAAAGAAAGGGTTCTTGCCTCGTTACAAGGTGTGAAGTTGAGTAAGACTCAATGCCCCACCACCGCAGAAGATAGAGAGAAAATGAAAGATGTTCCTATGCTTCAGCCATAGGCTCTATCATGTATGCAATGTCTGTGTACCAGACCTGATGTGTGCCTTGCTATAAGCCTAGCAGGAGGTACCAAAGTAATCCAGAGTGGATCATCGACAGCGTCAAGAACATCCCAAATACCGAAAAGGACTAAGGATATGTTTCAGATATGGAGGTGACAAAGAGCTCATCGTAAACGGTTACGCTGATGCAAGTTTTGACACCGATCCCACGATTCTAAATCGCAGACCGGATACGATTTACACTAAACGGAGGAGCTCGCTTGGTGCAGTTCTAAACAAAGCGTCAGAAGGGATCTACATGTGAAGCGGAATACATAGCAGCTTCGAAGCAGCTAATGAAGGAGTCTCGATGAAGGAGTTCATATCCCATCTAGGTGTCATACCTAGTGCATCGGGTCCAATGAAAATCTTCTCGTGACAATATCGAGCAATTGCCTTAGCAAAGGAATCCAGATTTCACAAGAGGACCAAGCACATCAAGAGACGCTTAATTCCATCCGGACTTAGTCCGTGGGAGACATAGAGATTTGCAAGATACATACGGATCTGAATGTTGCACCTGCTGACTAAGCCTCTTCCACGAGCAAAACATGATCAGCACCAAGACTCCATGGGTGTTAGAATCATTACTATGTAATCTAGATTATTGACTCTAGTGCAAGTGGGAGATCAAGGAAATATGCCCTAGAGGCAATAATAAAGTTATTATTTATTTCCTTATTTCATGATAAATGTTTATCATTCATGCTAGAATTGTATTAACCGAAACATGATACATGTGTGAATGCATAGACAAAACAACATGTCACTAGTATGCCTCTACTAGACTAGCTTGTTAATCAAAGATGGTTATGTTTCCTAACCATGAACAAAGAGTTGTTATTTGATTAACAAGGTCACATCATTAGTAGAATGATCTGATTGACATGACCCATTCCATTAGCTTAGCACACGATCGCTTAGTATGTTGCTACCGCTTATCCATGACTTATACATGTTCCTCGTAACTATGAGATTATGCAACTCCTGCTTACGGAGGAACACTTTGGTGCTACCAAACGCCACAACGAATCGGGTGATTATAAAGGAGTACTACAGTGTCTCCAAAGGCGATGTTGGGTTGGCGATTTCGAGATTAGGTTTTGTCACTCCGATTGCCTGAGAGGTATCTCTCGCCCTCTCGTAATGCACATCATCAAGCCTTGCAAGCACTACAACTAATGAGTTAGTTGTGAGATGATGTATTACGAACGAGTAAAGAGACTTGCCGGTAACGAGATTGAACTAGGTATTGATACCGACGATCGAATCTCGCAAGTAACATACCGATGACAAAGGAACAACGATGTTGTTATGCGGTCCGACCGATAAAGATCTTCAGAGAATATGTAGGAACCAATATGGGCATCCAGGTCCCGCTATTGGTTATCGACCGTGAATAGTTCTAGGTCATGTCTACATTGTTCTCGAACCGTAGGGTCCGCACGCTTAAGGTTTCGGCGATGCTTATTATGAGTTTATGTATTTTGATGTACCAAGAAGTTCGAGTCCCGGATGTGATCACGGACATGACGAGGAGTCTCAAATGGTCGAGACATAAAGATTGATATATTGAAGCCTATGTTTGAGTTCGAATGGTTCCGCAAAACAGGAATTTACCGAGTACCGGAGGTTACCGAACCCCGGGGGTAAATGGGCCTCGTGGGCCTCGAGGAGAAGAGGAGGGGCGCCAGGGTGGCCACGCCTCCCCCCCCCAGTCCGAATAGGACAGGAGGGGGGGCGGCGCTCTCTCTTCCCCTCCCCCAATCCTATTCCAACTAGGAAAGGGGGAGTCCTACTCCTGGGAGAGTAGGACTCTCCTGCCGCCTCCCTAGGCCGGCCGCCCCCCTCCCTCCTTTATATACGGGGCAGGGGGCACCCTAGAACACACAAGTTTGATCTACGGATCGCTCTTAGCCGCAGCGCGCCCCTCCACCATATTCCACCTCGGTCATACCGTCACAAGCTTAGGCGAAGCCTCGCGCCGTGAAACATCAAGATCGCCACCACGCCGTCAGGCCGACGGAACTCTCCTCGACACTCGGCTGGATCGAGTACGAGGGACGCCATCGAGCTGTACGTGTCAAGAACTCGGGCGCCGGAGTAACGGCGCCGGATCGGTCGGATCGCGAGGAGAACGACGACTACTTCCTCTACGCCAGATCGCTTCCGCCGGGTCCACGAGGGTATGTAGACAACACTCTCCCTCTCTGCTATGCATCACCATGATCTTGCGTGCGAGGAAATTTTTGAAATTACTACGCTCCCCAACACAATATCACACTCCAAAGTTTGTTTCTCAAAAGGAGAAGTATGATCCCACTTCTTCCAATGTGGAACAAGCTCAAGATGACCTTCCACCACAAGACCACAAGCTAAAAGGCAAGGACAAGCTTCAAGAGGAGATTGATGCATTTATTGAAGCAACTAAAGCCATGGTCAAGTGGGTTCCAAGGAAACGCCAAGTTCTACTTCAAGCTCAACTACAACCCCAAGGATTCCCATCAAGATGATGTGGATCCCAAGAAGAAGAACTAGAGAGTTCTTGAGGGTGACTCACCAACATACTTCACTCACATTCATTTTGGCAAAAACTTGTGCAACCAACTTCCACATCTTGCACTAGTTCATGGAGTCACAAAACCTCTTGTTGGTAAGTCAAGGGACAAGGTAATCATTGTTTTCATGGACATCATCTATTGTGAACTTCAATCTATGTCCATGGATATCCTTGTTTGTTCCTTGTGGGACTAACCCATGTAGGTATTGAAAGTGCAATCCAAAGGATTGCTCCCAACTCTTGATGATCTTCATCAACATTGAGCATCCACATCTTCAACATCTACATGAAGTCTTCTACGACAACCCAAGGTTAGTTTGACCCTTAAAAGGGTTCTCACATCAAGGGAGCTTTGTTTAAAGAATTGAGCTAAAGCATCTTCAAATGATGTGAACACATTAATGCTTTATGTAAAAGTGGTAACCCCATTTGTGCTTAAACGATGAGTATGACCTATGATCAAATGTTCTCATTTGACTCCTAAGTCAATATACTCATATAAAGATGACCTAGTCATCTACAAATTGTGTGATAGTAGCTAGAGTTTTGATTGTGCATGTTTGACACATATTTCATTTGCTATCTTATTGTGTGAGCATGTTGGATGCATGATTTTATCCATTCAAGGACATCCATTTGTTGTTTTGGTCGCTTTTGATTTTTCTCACCAAATGGATGGACAAGAATGCCTAAGTACCTCCCCTAGCTATCTATGCTTTCTTGTCTCAAACTCTATTCATGCTTATATCACAAACTTTGAACAATATTTTTGACCCTCCGAGTGAGGAGCACCTTGCCACCGATCCGTCAAGGGCTAACTTCCAAAACCTTCTATGATTTCGCCGCACTAACCCACTCAAACTCGGGTCAAACCGAAAGCATTTGATTGATCTAGGTTTTCACCTTGGTGAAACCGAAGTTGTGAATTTCGGCGCGATCTGGTGCATAATCGCTTCATATTATCCATCTCGGTGCCACCGAAGTTTTACAACTCGTCCCACCGATGAAGGGGTATATATCTCGAGGTCAGCGCTGATTTGATACTTCAAAACGCCGCCTTCATTACCTCTTGTCGCCGCCGCCGTGGTCTCCGGATCGCCTCCTGCCGTCACAGGCGCCACCGCAGGTCTCCGCCGCCAATCTGGACATCTTCTCCGCTACAGCCACCAGAGAGGAACTCCACCAAGTTAGGGTGAGTTTCTGATCCACTCTGTGTTCCCATCTCCGATTCAATGCACGCTTGGTTTGCCTATAATCTTGCCACGCTTGAAATCTTCTCAACACCCAGATTAGTTCCTTGGATTAGATTCGAGTAAAAGTTTTAGGGTTAGGTTTCCGCCAATATTCTCGTGAGACCGATTTACATTCTCAGATGACCGATTTGGCCTCTCGCCATCGCAGATCAAGACCTTTCGTCCAACTGAAGGTGTGCAAATCGGTAACTTAAAATGAGGATTTAGTGAAACCCTAGTGTTTTCGGGCAGATCAAACCCACTTCGTCCAACCAAAGTGGTGTGAATGCTTCTGCTTGAACACTTTGGATTCACCGAATTTTAAACTCGGTCCGACCAAATGTCTTCGTGAAAACCTAATACTAGAATTTGAACTCATTTTGTTTATAAAATCTTCTAGCTTTAGATAACTCTCTACTCGCGCCACACCTTATCTATTCACAGTGTTGTCACCATGTCGATGCCGCTGACAGCCGTAATGTGTCCGAGTCACCTATTGGTCGATATTCCAGAGGCAGTGCACTAGTCCCGATTCCAAAGAATTTCATCGATGATGGTGAGAGGAGTACACCAAGTGGTTTGCCTCCTGCAGCCACTGCAGGTGTAAAGAAGAGGAACTCAGATGAAGAAGATTCTGATTTCATTGTTGAGGAAGAGGTCTCTCCAAGCCCAAGAGAAAAGTTGTTGCCAAAGAGCCTCAAGGGCAGAAACCAAGAAAGGCACCGTAAAAGTGAAGCAATCCATCGCTGCCATGAAGCTGAGTTTGGAAGAGGAAACTACAAGCAAGGTGAAGAAAACTTCCAAGAGGAAGAGGATAGTGCATGATGATGCAAACAGAGGAAGATGATGATGAGGAAGCACCCCAGCCTCCTCCCTCGTAAGTCTGTTCATGGGTGATGCCATCAAAAGGTGAGCCACTTCAAAGTCCAAGCCATCTGCTTCCAAATAAGGCAGCTCCAAAGAAAGCCTCGCCGCCAAGCCCAAGAAGACACAGAAACATTCCAGTTCAGAGAAGAAGAAAGATGATGTGCCACCAGTCAGAGCGATGATGAGGCACCAGCCTTGGCTTAAACTTCGCCGAAATTCCACTACACAATGATGCTCATCCTCAAGCTGAGAACATGAAGGAAAGGAAAGATAGAGGTCTCAAAGCTATGGAGACAAGTTGATCCATATGTTGTGAGGAGAAGACCCGCTGCTGATCCAAGATTCCACACCGTGAGAGCAGCAGGACTTCTATGAGACTATGCCGATGGACAAGAAGCCCATAGTTGCGTACACTCGACATATGTTGATGGCATACATTGACAAAGGAAGAGCACAGAGACTTCTTTCCACATGTGCATGAGAGCTTCATCGATGTGGTGTTGCAGACTTTGTAAGTCGAAGTTGACCAATTTGGAATGATGAAATGATTATGCAATTCTATGCCACGTACCTCATTTCTATCCGATGGAAAGATCACATGGATGATCAAGGCCAAAGATTTTCTTCAACTCGTTGAAGAATGGGCAGACTTCAACGCTCCAAAGGCAGAGAGAGGATGATGTTGATGTCTATGGTATTCCCAAGAATAACCATGAATCCATGAAGAATATGTACAAAGAGGTTCCATTTAAAGATTTGGCAATATGGAAGCTCGCCTCAGGTACTATCTCTAGGCAGTCTACCTACCACAAACACTATTCTCGAGGCATACCTTGATGCCCAAGTCCGAGATCATCGTGATGATCGAGGATACTCTATCAACATGCTGCATATACTTGATGAGAAGGCACCTTTCAAGGTGATGGACTTGATAGTTGAAACCATCAAGAGGACTGCAGCTGACCAAAAGAGGTCATGTGGATTTGCCCCGCATATTCAGATGCTTATCAATGCCAAGTTTGGCACGGGCACATTCTTGTTGGATAGACCACACTTGCCATCGCAGCCCCGAGCATGAGGACAATGTTGTTGTGATGGATGAGGAGGATCCACTTCGCTTGAAGGTCAAGCAAAGATTGAAGCCAAGAAAGCCAAAGTCGAGAAGGAAGAAGAAGCAGCAGCAGCTAAACCAAAGAGTGTGGAGAGCAGCTCCTTGAAGCTACCTAAAGGATTGAACAACGCCTGCCAAGATTGTACAGCCCCTCAGAGAGTCTTGAGAGGATTGTTGAAGACAAGATCCATGCTCGATGTGAAGTCGATCAAGTGCAAGTAATCCAACAAGCTTGAGGCAGATATTGAGGAAGCAAAGAGGAGAAGGAAGAGCTCATGCGTGAGATGCAGGATGACCTAGTCCAGATGATTATCAACAAATCGCCTCCTGCCTCCCACAAGACCCCGATCACCGCTATTCCAAAGGATGACACTGTGACTACAGCCTCAAAGACTCCCACAGCCTCATCGCTTGTTCCAGCCTCCAAAGGACTACTCTCCAGCTCCACAGACATCACCTGAAGTCTTCGCGATGTGCCATCTCAACTCCAACTCAACCTGCATAGAGCCGCCAAGCAGAGTCCCCAAGGACGCTTAGCTCTATACTTTTTTAACTTTTTGGTAACTTGTTGCCAAAGGGGAGAAATTGTATAGATCATAGGACTTGAGAGAGAGAGTGATGCTTGCTTTTTCGCTCATTTGCGGCTTTCTTTGAGATACTTTTGATTTTCGAGACATTCCGTGTGTTTGATACTACGTTTATTCTACCTTAATGAGTGCTTGGTCGCATTATGCCTTAATGTGTGCTTAATGCTTATCATATGCTATTCATATCTTGTATGACC
>JAHHZJ010002692.1:0-64416 GCA_021437245.1 Aegilops speltoides | reverse complement strand
CCACTTTTTGTGTTTTGTCTAATTGCAGGTGTATGGGACATTTGTACAATCCACATATGAAGATAAGGAAGAAAGAGATGTTTATTTGCTGTTCAAAAGTCCTCTCACGTCACTTTTGGCCCAAGAGAAGATAGAGTCCAAGTCCTCACGTTCGATTCAGATTCGACTGCATGATATACCGACTCAAAACGCCAACAACTTTTTTATACGGATCAATTGGGTGATTTTTTTTGGAAAGTAGATTCATGCTCTTTCCAGCACAATTGAATCACCTTAAATCCGGAGCGTTGAGTTATGGACGAAACAATCTGACGCTGCAGCAGAATCCGAGTCAAACCATAAGTCCAAAGGTGTTACGCACCTCCACTTGGGCCCATGAGCCTTGTACGACCTAGGGTTGATTTAGGCTGCCTTGGGACGCCCTCCCACCTCCTTGGCTGCCACCCCTTGCTCCTATATAAGTAGATCCATCTAGTAGCTTTTTCCTTGGGATTTGTTTAGTTGTGTTAGCCATTGCAACTTCGTACTTCGCTTGTGTCCAATGACCGCACTAAGACCGCACGGATCCCCATCTTTATCAATACTTCATACATACCGCAATATTCAGATTGCTTTTATCATATTCTTGCTTGTTCTTCGATTGCTTGCAGGAATAGACCTTCGTGGTCGGTTGATTGTGCCGGCGTGGTCAATAACCTCTCGGAGTTGGTTTACGATTGCTAGGCGCAACGTCAGGCACGCTTGTAGTCGGATCGCAAAGTCGCTCCACCAAATCGATAGTTATCATCTCATCGAAGATCGGACACTCGCCTATCATTGATTGTAGAGGCATCAATATATTACTATTCATCGCCACCCTATTCCTAGGCTAGATGATATGCTTGATGAATTGAGTGGCTCTACAATATTCTCCAAAGTTGATTTATGAGTGGATACCATCAAAATCGTATGAAATTGGGAGATGAATGGAAAACAGCATTTAAAACTAAGTTTGGATTATATGAGTGGTTAGTCATGCCTTTTGGGTTAACTAATGCACCTAGTACTTTCATGAGATTAATGAACGAAGTTTTACGTGTTTCATTGGACGATTTGGTAGTCTATTTTGATGATATACTGATTTATAGCAAATCTTTGGAAGAACATTTGGAACATTTACGGTTGTTTTAATGCTCTACGTGATGCACGCTTGTTTGGTAACCTTGGGAAGTGCACCTTTGCAACAATCGAGTATCTTTTCTTGGCTATGTTGTTACTCCACAGGAATTGAAGTTGATAAAGCCAAGATTGAAGCTATTGAGAGTTGGCCGCAGCCCAAACGGTCCACAAGTGAGGAGTTTCTTGGCCTCGCTGGTTTCTATAGGCGCGTAGAGAGATTTCAGCACCATTGCTGCACCTCTCAACTAGCTTACAAAGAAGGATGTGCCTTTTGTTTGGGGTACCGCATGTGAAGAAGCCTTCACGGTATTGAAAGTAAGCTGAACATGCTCCTTTACTCCAACTTCCTGATTTTAATAAGACTTTTGAGCTTGAATGTGATGCTAGTGGAATTGGATTAGAGGTGTGTTATTACAAGATGGCAAACCTGTTGATATTTTTCTGAAAAATTGAGTGGGCCTAGTCTGAATTACTCTACTTATGATAAAGAATTATATGCTCTTGTTCGGACTTTAGAAACATGGCAACATTATTTATGGCCCAAAGAATTTGTTATACATTCTGATCATGAATCTTTGAAACATATTAAAAGTCAAGCTAAACTGAATCATAGACATGCTAAATGGGTTGAATTCATTGAGACTTTCCTTATGTCATTAAACACAAGAAGGGTAAAGAAAATGTTATTGCTGATGCATTGTCTCGTCAGCTATACTATGCTTTCACAACTTGACTTCAAAATATTTGGTTTGGAGACCATCAAAGATCAATATGTGCATGATGCTGATTTTAAAGATGTATTGCGAATTGTAAAGAAGGAAGAACATGGAACAAGTTTGTCGTTAATGATGGATTTGTGTTCCGTAACAAGCTATGCATTCCAGCTAGCTCGTCATTTTTGTTGTTGCAGGAGGCGATGGAGGAGGACTAATGGGACACTTTGGCGTGAAGAAGACGGAGGACGATTCTACACATTTCTTTTGGCCAAAGATGAGACGGATGTTGAGCGCTTTATTGCTCGCGCACTACATGTCAAAAAGCTAAGTCACGACTCAATCCTCATGGTTTATATATGCCTTTGCTCTGCACTCTAGTGTTCCTTGGGAGGATATATCGATGGACTTTGTTTTAGGTTTACCTAGAACAAAGAAGGAGGATAGCATATTTGTTGTCGTGATAGATTCTCAAAATGGCACACTTTATACCATGTCATAAAAGCGATGATGTCTTCAATGTTGCTGATTTGTTCTTTCGTGAAATTATTCGCTTGCATGGTGTGCCAAATACTATTATTTCAGATCGTGATACTAAATTTCTTAGCCACTTTTGGAGATGTTTATGGGCTAAGTTGGGGACTAAACTACTTTTTAGTACTACTTGTCACCCCCAAACCTGATGGATAAACCAAGTAGTCAATAGAACATTGTCTACTATGCTTAGGGCTGTTCTAAAGAAAATAAGAAAATGTGGAGGAATGCTTGCCTCATATTGAATTTGCTTATAATCGCTCATTATTCTACTACTAAGATGTGCCCTTTTAAGTTGTGTATGGTATCCTACCCAGGCACCTATTGATTTGTTGCTCTTCCATCTTCGGAGAAGGTTAATTTTGATGCTAAAGAACGTGTGAATTGATTTTAAAAATGCATGAGTTAACTAAGGAAAACATTGAGCGATGAATGCTAAATATAAACTTGTGGAGATAAGGGTAGAAAACATGTTGTGTTTGCACGAGATCTTGTTTGGTTACATTTATGTAGATAGATTTCCTGATTTGCGCAAATCAAAGCTAATGCCACGCTGCTGCTGGTCCCTTTAAGGTGTTGGAGAAAGTAAATGATAATGCATATAAACTTGAGCTGCCTCGCAGATTTTGGGGTTAGTCCCACTTTTAACATTGCAGATTTGAAGCCATATTTGGTGAGGAAGATGAACTTCCGTCGAGGACTACTTCATTTCAAGAAGGGAGGATGATGAGGACATCAATACCATTGTTACACCCACAGCCCGCTGCTATACATACTAGACCAATTACTAGAGCTCACGACGCCAACTAAATTACGGTACTTTCGCTTTTGGTAATGATTCTAATGTTCATGAGAATATGATGCTGCTTAAATTGGATACATTTGTTTTGCTTACAAATGAAGGGCCTAGCTTGGAGAAGGATGAACATTGGAGCAAGAACAAGCATGGAGATGATGGCATGCAAGGGGACAAGAATGGAGTTACAAGTGATGATTTCAGGACTTTGAAGCCACCATAACGAGTGCATGAAGCCTTGGACGAAATATACAAGATGCCACTTCATAAATTTCGCCAGAGGCTATTCTAGGTGCTATCACCTTATTATTGGGCCAGGCCCATGTAATTTCGAAATACATTAGTATAGGCTATTTTAGAGTCCGATGTGGGAAACAAGAGATAGGGTTAGTTTCGACCCTCCACCAAGGGCCACGAAATTCTCCCTCTTCCTCCATATATACAGCCCTTAGGGCACCGCTTAGACTTTGGGTTTTGTTTAGATCAAAAGTTCGCATAGCTGCAACTTCGCATTCGCTTGTGTTCAACTACTGCATAAAGGCCACAGTAACCCCACCTTGATCAATAAAGCTTTCATCTTATATTCGCAATATCCAGATTGCAATCTCAGTTTCTTGCTTGTTCTTCGCTTGCTTGCGGAAATAGACCTCGTGGTCGTTGATCGGTTCGGCGGGTCAATAACCTCTCGGAGTTGGTTTAGCGACATATATGCTGACGCCCTCGCAGACGCCAGAGTCGGATCGCCAAAGTCGACTTCCACCAAAGCGTAAATCCACCATCTCATCGAAAGACGGGACACCTTTGCCTCTATCACCTTCAAAGGATCCACCTGGATCTAGATCTTCATCACCATGGAAAGGCGAGAGGTCTTTGACGTTGAAGGTGTCGCCACGCTGTACTTGTCGCTGGTGGTCGAGCTTGGCGTTGTTGTAGGCTAACCCTTGAAGGGCAGTGTGTTTCAGCGATAGTGGTGGTTGTGCCTTTCTTGTATCACGGTTGAGGTGGCACCGAAGGAGGTGATAAAGGAAGTAGATGATGCATGTGGTGTCCATGATGAAGGTCGACCTGCAGAAAAGTTAGGCGCGCCAATGCCCCACGATCCTCACTTCACGCTCAGCTTTACAAGCAAGATGGAATAAACGAGTGATATCTATAATACTATAATAGTTCATCCCCACTAACCTATTTAACTAGGCATGCAGCCTATCCACATCAGCATCCATTCACCCATCGCCACATCAGCACTAACCCTCCACCCCTGCATGCATGAATCTCAGATACCGTAACACCCCTGTATTGAAACTCTCGCTGGATCTCTCGATTCCCTTCTGCATGGGTTACCTTTTTTTCTTGCTACCGGCTGGCTGTATGAAGCATTTTTAACCTAGGTTGTCCAGCCAAGTTGTGCTAAATTACCGCTTTTGACGCTCGATGCCCATGGGCTTTGCATCGCTGAGAGTTCATCTTCCCATCACAGACGTCCTTCCTCAGAGCGCATGTCAGCCGCGACGACCCACCCTCTCCCGCCAATTGCTGGACTAACCGCTGCGTTAGCCTTTCCATGTCCACAGATGTGCACTAACTCCAGCTTATCCGCCATCTTCCCGTTCCGCTTATTATTGCCTCCACTACGCCTTCCACCCTTCTTGAGGGACACTCACGCCACAAATGCATATGAAACGGCCTCACGCACCACAACATTTAGAGTGGACTAGATGTGCCCAGTTCAACAGTCTTCAGATACAATATATTCTCCTCGCCAGACCTCGACGGCCTCATTCGCCATCAGGCATCATCTCATCACCCATCCCTATTCTACGATGCTTAACTCCATGTAGTACTTCACCGAGCTATGAGTTAATCACCCATAGCCCCAAGAGCACGCATTTACCTACTCCTCATGGGATCCTCTCGAACGACTACGAGTCTCAGCAATACAAGACAGAACAGGCTGACCCAAATTCCAGCAAGGTCGTTAGATCCACATGATGCATGGCCTGTTCATGGGACATCTTATACATGCACGCCTCCAAAGATCACGGATTTGTGCATGCATTATACCATTACGATTTTGTTGTTGTTTGTTTTTGTAGATCCATACGCTTCCGCTCTCAAATATGAAGTTTGGTAAGCTTTTCCTAGATTGCAGGCTCAAACTGAATTAGCAAACTTACAGCCGTTAGTGTGCTCTTTTATGTTGAATCATCTATATGAATTTGATTAGATGGGATTAAATACCACCTCTAATTTTTGGCAATGCTGATACCCATGATCCATCTCTGGTGTTGTTTAGGTATCGATTCTCACTTTCGGATCTTTTGTGCGACGTCCAGGTTATAACCCTCCACACACAAACAGAGACAAGGTGTCCGTTTAGTTTTCTGCATTTTCTTCATCGAGATGACTACTGCTCTCTCTCTCCTCTCTCTCTCTCTCAAATCACGATCATGTACATCTTACTCATCATACTCGGTCAATATTTCTGTCTGCTCGCAATGATGTGCCTCGAATGTCTACTTATAGTCCTCGTTAACACTCGCACCTTAAACATATGAAAACTACACAGATTTTGTTGGCTGCGTTTACATCTTACAGTTTATGTATATTCTCAATTAGGTAATGAAAATGCTCGATAAAAGTTATTATTTTACTCTTCCTCGAATATCTCTGATGCAATTGGGCATGTTTTATGAAGTTTACCTATGATCATGTGAGTGCATATCGAAATCTTATCGTCAATTGATAGTATTCTATAACCTCCAACATATAAGTGGTGGCTCTCAACTATGCTATATTATATTATCCTAAAAGGCATGTTATCATTGCCCTTCAAATTTTGTTAATATAATTCACGGCAAGTAATACGCCTTTATTTATAAATAATTTCCAATCAAATAAAATGTTGTCCCTATGCATCAATATTTTATGCCTGCATTTGAGAAGTAATTTTAAGCTTCATTATTATGTTTCATAATTTTTCTTTCATATAGCTCCAAAGCCGAATCGCCTTTGTATAATTGAAGGTGTATGTTTCAAATGTATAATTAAGTTCAATTACATTTACTTAGCTCCTTTTTAGAACAAGATTTGAATTTATAAACTTCCAGGTTCTTACATCCTCAACCACGATCGCCTCAGAGCATCGAACATCGACTATAGTTAGACAATCCCTTGCCTTCTAGCGAAGGCAGCCAACTCATGGGCCAAGACGCTTGCCTTTCCGGGTCAGCATAGAGGCTGACGAAAGGAACACATAAACTCTTTGACATCAGCTATGATTGGGAATGGCCCCATCTATCTATTTCAGGAACAGGTGGAGCCAATTCGAGACAAGAACATACCTGCTCTCAATGCAAATTGGCCCCTTATAAAATTCAGGCAGCTCTGAAGTCCCACAAAAATGGCTACCGAGCTTTATTTTTTTACACATCAAGACAACACAACTAGGCAGGTAACAATTATATTTTTTACAAGATATTTAGATATCTAAATATGATAACAAAATCATGAGGTGGCTGTTCTGCCATTTATAGTACCTTCGTATGCCATTTATATTACCTTATTCCATTTCGCTTTGCGGTGTGCTAATAGTTTTTGCATCTCAATCCATCCGTATTAATCAACACATCCACAAGTTGAAATTACCCTAAATTCTTCTATAATATCCCGCAGCAACGCGCGGGGAATCATCTAGTTATTAAAATCCTTATAGTCTAGAATGGTCTGAATCTCTATTTAATCCACCCGTAAACGGCAAGCATAGCTTCATTCTCCTCAACAATACCACATCTAATCAAGCCAGTTTGTAATTCCTGATAATATTCTTCATGAATTTTTTCCTTGTCTTAAGCGCTGCAATTTTTGAAGTAATTCACGTTGATAATGGTGAAACCAACTAGCACATAGCAGTTTTCCAAGCAGCCCAAGTAGTTGAACAGGATATAATCTACAATGTTCAGACCACCAAACACATGCAAAGCTAGTGAAAGCACAAACAGCAGCAAGAACACGCCTCTCCTCGGATATTGTAAACATGTAAATCGTTGTTCAGTTTTAACTCCCAAGTAAGATATATATCAGAACATATCTACCCTCAAATGGTGGAATATTCAATTTCAGTTTAGGAGATGGTCATGATCTCGACTGAGGGGAGCCCTAACATTGCCATTATTTGCATGTGGACGACCTGGTGGTTGTGGTGTGGTGGTTGCACGTAGTTCGATGTTGATCAACCTCATCCTCGTAATCTCCCACATAATCATCCTCCCCGGTACCAGCAGTAGCAGTAGCAGAGCTAAAGAAGCACCAACAGCAGAGTAGCAGCGGCACCAGATTTTTGTCCTGGCTCAATAGGAACACGCTGAGCTGGCCCATACTGATTCGAAGGGGCGAGTTGTTGCTCGCAGAGGTGCGATAGTGCAGCCGGCGGTGGTTGTGGAAGACGCACGAGCAATTCATTAAACTTGCTATCAATCTTTGTTTCAAACGTCTTCTCAATGCCATCTATCTTCTCCATGGCCCGCCAAATCTGTTTAGCACATCTTGCACCTGTCCAATCATCATTTGTGAAACTTATCATGTAGCTGTTTGTTCGCCAGTTCTCCCAATCAGTCTCATCGGCTTGTGATCCTACCATGGTTAAAGCAAATAGAAACACACAAGAATATGATCCTACAGACTACTAAGAAGTGGTGGTGGTGTATCACAAACCCACAAGCAAATTAACTTACCAGTTCTTACCAAGCAGCAGGTGGTGATCGGCAAATCGTAGAGTCAAAACTCTCAAAGCTTGGATATAGCGACATCAGGAGAATCAAACGCACGACGTGAGATGTATGTGGAGCTGAAGGCTTATAATATGGTAGCAAAAAGGTCAGCAATAATCAATTCAGAGATGCAAAGTTGAATAAACGTCAACGACGGTAGATCAGGCTGGTCCTAGGCTAGACCGTAGAGAGGCGAGCCTAGAACACTAACAAAATCACAGCGCTGCACGTAAACAAGGAAAAGCACACTGAAATTTTTTTTTCTTTTTTTTTTTTATGCTGCTTTTTTTTATACGCTTTTTTTTTTTCGACTGCTCGACCCAAAAATTGGAAACGGGTCAAAATAAACTTTATAACGGCGATCGTCTCAATACGCTTAAACACCCTAAAATAGGATAGCGAAATTTTTTTCCCGTATGCTTTGTAAAATTTTGGGCCTAAACGGAGGGTGGTTTGAATTTTTTTTGAAACCAACCTCTTCACGGACGGCAAAAGATTGGTGAATTCGAACCTACTTTATTAAGGAAACACGAATCGAAATCGATGGATCCCAAACAAATCTAATATGCAAGGAACTCGGATTGGTGGTGGATATATGGTGGTGGTATATGGCAACGTGGTGGTATATGGCAACGGTGGAGGTATATTGCAGCGGTCGGTATATGGATACGGATTCGCTGGCGGATAAGCGGTGGTGGTAGATGGCAGGGCGAGCGATATGGTGCGGCGGCGTGACAACTTATGACCGAACACTAAACTCTAAATGACTAGACTCTAAGACCAGCAACTAGACACGACGATGCAACCGCAAATTCAACAACGCAAATACGTAAAAAGATTATAAAGGCTCAGATTGGTTCGATATGATGACCTAACCCTAAATTTTTTGGCTTTTTTCGTGGACTGTAGGTATGAAGAATGCTCGATATAACTACGAAAAACTGTAAAATCTCACCGAAAGCAACTGAACTGATACCACTTGATAGAGGCCGTTTTCGATGAGATGGTGGATTTCTTTGGTGGAAGTCGACTTTGACGATCCGACTATTAACGGCGAGGACGCCGCTACTAGCAATCGCTAAACCATCTCGGAGGTTATTGACCACGCCGAGCACGATCAACTGACCACAAGGGTCTATTTCATGCAGCAAACGAAGAACAAGAAAGAAACTAAGATTGCAATCGGATATTATAATATAAGATGAAAGCTTTATTGATCAAGGTGGGGTTCTGTGGACGCTTTGTTCGGTCAACAACACACGGCACGCTGGTTGCAGCTATGGCTAACTTTAATCTAAACAAAACCCAAAGTCTAAACGACGCCCTAATGTATATATGGGGAAAAGGAGGAATTTTGCCCTTGAGGGTGGGGTCCCAAACCAACCCTAACTCTTGTTTCCCACACACACGGACTCTAAAATAGCCTATACTTAAGTATTTCTGAAATTACATGGGCCTGGCCAAATAATAAGGTGACGCGAAGACCTAGAATAGCCTATGGACGAATATTATGAAGTGGCATCTTGTATATTTCTGTCCAAGGCTTCATGCACTCCTTATGGTGGCTTCAAAAGTCGAATCATCACTTGTAACTCCGTTTGATCCTTGCATGCCATCAACTCCATGCGTGTTCTTGCTCCAATGTTCATCCTTCTCCAAGCTAGGCCCTTCATTTGTAAGCAAAACAAATGTATCCAATTTAGGCAGCATCATATTCTCATGAACATTAGAATCATTACCAAGAAACGAAAGTACGTAATTTAATTGATGGCATGAGCTCTAGTAATTGGTCCCCAGATATGGAACAAGAGGGGCTGTGGTGTAACAATGGTATTGATGTCCTCATCATTGATCCCCTTGGGCATGCCATCAACTCCATGTGTGTTCTTGCTCCAATGTTCATCCTTCTCCCAGCTAGGCTCTTCATTTGTAAGCAAAACAAATGTATCCAATTTAGGCAGCAACATATTCTCATGAATATTAGAATCATTACCAAGAAACAAAAGTACCTGGTAATTTAACTGGCGCGGCGCGAGCTCTAGTAATTGGTCCCGATATGTAACAAGAGGGGATGTGGTGTAACAATGGTATTGATGTCCTCATCAAAGGTACATTCGCCCCTACCAGGGGCTAATGTCTATAAGCAACATAATCTCTAATTTCCTTCAAAAGGAAGTGCCAATGGGTTCAAAACTTGTCTCGAAAAACAGCGACGTAATGATGTTTGACTTTCGTACAAAAAGTCCTGCTTAAGGTCGATTTGAGGGCACCTGGCCTCCTGGCGCAAGCGAGTATTGATTCGCAAGGCCATGAAGCAGTTTGAGTACATGTGGGTCCGACACGGACTCAATGACAAAATTATGACCGCTTTAGTGAACATCTCTCCATTCTATGGTAGTCCTTGAAAGTACTTCATTTTCTCGCATTTGCCTAATTGCCCCAAAATTTCTTGTCCTCCAGAGGAGATATCGGTCCACATATATATCGACCGATGCCAGAATGCCCTTTGTTCCTGGCTTTCACGCGTGAGTTACAGCATGCCATCCGCTAAAACAAGGAGAATAAGGCATATAGCCGCTTGTATTTTTTCAATTTACGCCAAATGAGATTGCCGGATCATAGAGCATCCGCAGAAAGGTACATTTGTCCCTACCAGGGGGCTAATGTCGATAAGCAACATAATCTCTTGAATTCTTCAAAGGAAGTGCCAATGGGTTCGAAACTTGTGTGAAAACGGCGATTTAATGATGTTCTTTGGCTTTAAAAAGTCCTGCTTAAGGCCATATTTGAGGGCACTGGCCTCCTTGCAAGCGGGAGTATTTTCTTGATTTGCACGCCGCCGTGAGCTCTTTGAGTACTTGTGGGTCCGACACGGACCTGAATGACAAAATTATGACCGCTTTTAGTGAACATCTCTCCATTCTATCGCAGCCTTGAAAGTACTTCATTTTCTCGCGGCGCTTTTTGCCTGATTGCCCTAAAATTTCTTGTCCTCTATAGAGGAGATATCGTTTACATATATATTGATTGATGCTGAATGCCCTTTTGTTCCTGGCTTTCACGCGTGAGTTACAAAGCCATCCATCCGTAAAACAAGGAGAATAAGGCATATAGTCACTGGATTTTCTTCAATTTACGGCCAAATGAGATTGTTCGGATCATAGAGCATCTGCAGAAAGGTACGCTTGTCCCTACCAGGGAGGCTAATGTCTATAAGCAACATAATCTCTAATTTCCTTCAAAAGGAAGTGCCAATGGGTTCGAAACTTGTCAAAAACAGCGATTTAAGTTCTTTGACTTTCAGGCCAAAAGTCCTCGCTTACCATATTTGAGGGCACCCGGCCTCCTGCAAGCTGAGTATTTTCTGGATTTCACACTGCAAGCAGTTTGAGTACTTGTGGGTCCGACACGGACCAATGACAAAATTATGACCGCTTTAGTGAACATCTCCATTCTATGGCAGTCCTAAAAGAACTTCATTTTCTCGCATGCTTTTGCCGATTGCCCAAAATTTCTTGTCGCCTATAGAGGAGATATCGTTTCCACATATATATTGACCGATGCCAGAATGCCCTTTGTTCCTGGCTTTCACGCTGTGAGTTACAAAGATGCCATCCGCGAAAACAAGGAGAATAATGCATATAGCCGCTGGATTTTCTTCAATTTACGGAGAAATGAGATTGCCCGGATCATAGAGCATCTCGCAAAGGTACGCTTGTCCTACCAGGGGCTAATGTCTATAAGCAATATAATCTCTAATTCCTTCAAAAGGAAGTGCAATGGGTTCGAAACTTGTCCTAAAACAGCGATTTAATGATGTTCTTTGACTTTCGTGGCCAAAAGTCCCGCTTAAGGCCATATTTGAGGGCACCGCCCAGCGCAAGCAGGAGTATTTTCGATTCGCCATGAAAGAGCAGTTTGAGTACTTATGGGTCCGACACGGACTCAATGACAAAATTATGACCGCTTAGTGAACATCTGTCCATTTTATGGCAGTCTTCAAAGTACTTCATTTTCTCGTTTTTTGATCATTCCCAGAATTTCTTGTCCTCTCGAGAGGAGATATAGTTTCCACATATATTGACCGATGCCAGAACGCCTTTTGTTCATAGCTATCACGCCTGTGAGTTAAGATGCCATCCGCGAAAACAAGGAGAATAAGGCATATAGCCATGGATTTTCTTCAATTTACGCCAAATGAGATTGCCGGATCATAGAGTATCCGCAGAAGAACGCTTTGTCCCTACTAGGGGCTAATGTCTATAAGCAACATAATCTCTCAAATTTCCTTCAAAAGGAAGTGCCAATGGGTTCGAAACTTGTCCAAAACAATGACGAGTGATGTTCTTTGACTTTCGTGCCAAAAAATCCTGCTTAGGCCAGATTTGAGGGCACTCCGGCCTCCCGGTGCAAGCGAGTATTTTCTGATTCTGGACGCAGCCGCTTGAGTACTTGTGGGTCCGACACGGACCAATGACAAAATTATGACCGCTTAAGGAACATCTCCATTCTATGGCGCCTTGAAAGTACTTCATTTTCTCCTGCGCTTTTACCTGATTGCCCCAAAATTTCTTGTCCTCTATAGGGAGATATCGGTTCACATATATATTGTGATGAGGACATCAATACCATTGTTACACCCACAGCCCCACTGTTACATATACGGGACCATTACTAGAGCTCACAAGACGCCAATTAAATTACTGTGTACTTTCGCTTCTTGGTAATGATTCTATTGTTCATGAGAATATGATGCTGCCTAAATTGGATACATTTGTTTTGCTTACAAATGAAGGGCCTAGCTTGGAGAAGGATGAACATTGGAGCAAGAACACGCATGGAGTTGATGGCATGCGCAAGGGGATCAAAACGGTTACAAGTGATGATTTCAGGACTTTGAAGCCACCATAAGGAGTGATGAAGCCTTGGACGAATATACAGATGCCACTTCATAATATTCGTCCATAGGCTATTCTAGGTGCCGCACACCTTATTATTGGGCCAGGCCCATGTAATTTCGAAATACTAAAGTATAGGCTATTTTAGAGTCTGGTGTGGGGAAACAAGAGTTAGTTGGTTTTTGACCCCACCGCCAAGGGCCACGAAATTCTCCTTTCCCCATATATACAGCCCTTAGCGCCTTAGACTTTGGGTTTTGTTTAGATTAAAAGTTCGCCATAGCTGCAACTTCGCAGATTGCTTGTGTTCAACGACTGCATAAAGAGCGCCACAACCCCACCTTGATCAATAAAGCCATCTTATATTCGCAATATCCAGATTGCAATCTCAGTTTCTTGCTTGTTCTTCGCTGCTTCGTCGCAGGAGACAGACCTCATGGTCAGGTTGATCGTGTTCTCAAGGGTCAATAACCTCGGAGTTGGTTTAGCGATTGTTAAGGCGCGACGCCCTCGTGACGCTCAGAGTCGGATCGCCAAAGTCGACTCTTACCAAAGCGAACCACCATCTCATCGAAAGACGGACACCTTCATCATATGACCGATGCCAGGAATGCCCTTTGTTCCTGGCTTTCACGCTATGAGTACAAAGATGCCATCCGCGAAAACAAGGAGAATAAGGCATATAGCGCTGGATTTTCTTCAATTTACGGCCAAATGAGATTGCCCGGATCATAGAGCATCTCAGAGAAAGGTACGCTTGTCCATACCAGGGGGGCTAATGTCTATAAGCAACATAATCTCTCGAATTTCCTTCAAAAGGAAGTGCCAAAGGGTTCAGAAACTTGTCTGAAAAACAGCGACGAATGATGTTCTTTAACTTTCAGGGCCAAAAAGTACCGCTTAAGGTCAGATTTGAGGCACTCAGCCTCCGGCGCAAGCGAGTATTTTTCGATACGCCATGAAAGCAGTTTGAGTACTTGTGGGTCCGACACGGACTCAATAACAAAATTATAACCGCTTTAGTGAACATCTCTCCATTCTATGTTAGTCCATGAAAGTACTTCATTTTCTCGCATGCTTTTGCCTAATTGCCCTAAAATTTCTTGTCCTCTAGAGGAGATATTGGTTCCACATATATATTGACCGATGCCAGAATGCCCTTTTGTTCCGGCTTTCACGCCACAGTGAGTTACAGATGCCATCCGTAAAACAAGGAGAATAAGGCATATAGCCACCTGATTTTCTTCAATTTACAGCCAAATGAGATTGCCCGATCATAGAGCATCTGCAGAAAGGTACGCTTTGTCCCTACCAGGGGCTAATGTCTATAAGCAACATAATCTCGAACCTTCAAAAGGAAGTGCCAATGGGTCAGAAACTTGTGTGAAAAAACACGAATGATGTTCTTTGGCTTTTAGGCCAAAAAGTCCCGCTTAGCCATATTTGAGGGCACCGGCCTCCTAGCCCAAGTGGGGAGTATTTTCTTGATTTATGACTCGCCGTGAGCACTTTGAGTACTTGTGGGTCCGACACGGACTCAATGACAAAATTATGACCGCTTTAGTGAACATCTCTCCATTCTATGGCAGTCCTTGAAAGTACTTCATTTTCGCATGCTGCCTGATTGCCTAAAATTTCTTGTCCTCTATAGAGGAGATATCGCTTCCACATATATATTGACCGATGCCAGGAATGCCCTTTTGTTCAGGGATTTCACGCGGAGTTACAGCATGCCATCCGCGAAAACAAGGAGAATAAGGCATATAGCCGATGGATTTTCTTCAGTTTACGGCCAAATGAGATTGCTCGGATCATAGAGCATCCTGAGAAAGGCACGCTTTGTCCCTACTAGGGGGCTAATGTCTATAAGCAACATAATCTCATTTCCTTCAAAAGGAAGTGCCAATGGGTTCGAAACTTGTCTGAAAACAGCAACGAATGATGTTCTTTGACTTTCAGTACAAAAGTCCTGCTAAGGTCAGATTTGAGGGCACTCCGCCTCCCGTGCAAGCGGGAGTATCGATTCGCACACTCGCCAAGCAGCAGTTTGAGTACTTGTGGGTCCTACACGGACCAATGACAAAATTATGACCGCTTTAGTGAACATCTCTCCATTCTATGGCAGTCCTTAAAAGTACTTCATTTTCGCATGCTTTTTGCCTGATTGCCCCAAATTTCTTGTCGCCTATAGAGGAGATATCGCTTCCACATATATATTGACCGATGCCAGGAATGCCCTTGTTCCTGGCTTTCACGCGCATGAGTTACAACATGCCATCCGCTAAAACAAGGAGAATAATGATGAGGACATGACTACCTTGTATATGACTAAAAATATTGCATACATGCATATTTGTCGTGATTTCTAGTGCAAACTATTCAATAATCTATTTATGTTATCCGAACAAAAAATACTTCACACACTTTTTGTGTTTTGTCTAATTGCAGGTGTATGGGACATTTGTACAATCCACATATGAAGATAAGGAAGAAAGAGATGTTTATTTGCTGTTCAAAAAGTCCTCTCACGTCACTTTTGGCCCAAGAGAAGATAGAGTCCAAGTCTTCACGTTCCGGATTCAGATTCGACTTCATGACATACCTGAATCAAAACGCCAACAACTTTTTCATACGGATCTGAATTGGATTCTTTTTTTTTGTTGGAAAGTAGATTTCATGCTCTTTCCAGCACAATCGAATCACCTAAAATCCGTCCGGAGTGTTGAGTTATTTACGAAACAATCTGACAGCAGAATCCGAGTCAAACTACAAGTCCAAAGGTGTTACGTCACCTCCACTTGGGCCCATGAGCCTTGTACTACCTAGGGTTGGTTTTAGGCTGCCTTGGGACGTCCTCCCACCTCCTTACGCCACCCTTGCTCCTATATAAGTAGATCCATCTAGAGCTTTTTCTTGGGATTTGTTTAGTTAAAGTTAGCCATTGCAACTTCGTGTACTTCGCTTGTGTCCAACGACAGACCAAGACCGCTTACGGATCCTCACCTTTATCAATACTTCATATATACTGCAATATTCAGATTGCTTTATCATATTCTTGCTTGTTCTTCGATTGCTTGCAGGAATAGACCTTCGGTCAGGTTGATTGTGCTCCGTGTGGTCAATAACCTCTCGGAGTTGGTTTAGCTGCTAAGGCACAACGTCGCACGCTTGTAGTCGGATCGTCAAAGTCGTCTCCACCAAATCGATAGTTATCATCTCATCGAAAGATCGAGACACCCCGCTCTATCAAGTGGTATCAGTTTTCAGGTTGCTCGGTGATATTTTATAGCTTTTCATAGTTTAGATCGCATCTGTCATTCATACCTACAGTCCATGAAAAGCCATAAAAGTTAGATCTGTTCATCCTTTATCCAAGCCGCCCGAGCCTTTGCGATTTTCTATTCATTGCTTGCATAGTTGAATTATCGGTTGCATCGTCGTGTCGCTTGCTGGTCTTAGTGTCTAGTTCCTTTAGAGTTTCGAGTTCTGTTCACATTAGTCACGCCGCGCTGCATCATTATCCCTTTCACTGTCCGCCATCCCATCTATTAATTTCCACCACGCACACGCTACTGTTCATTGTCATAATCATAGTTGAGGTCATTCACATCTTCGCCTCGATCCAATCTGCATCTTATCTAGTTTGTCTTGGAAAGAGGGAGAAACAAAGAGAGAAAAAGAGAGAAGAAAAAGAAAGAAAAAAGAAAAAGAGAGAGAAGAAAAGAAAAAGCGTGAGAAAAAAAGAGAGAAGAAAAATACGGATCTATCTAGAATCAATCTCGTACCTGAATTCGGATTAGAATCTGTTTTGCGACTGTTCAGTAAAACAGGTGTATCTTCCTCATACGAAGTCCGCTTTGGCTCGTGAGTACTCAAATTGAAGCTAGCAACGAGCCGCATCTAAATAGTTGCAGAAGCTAGTTCATTATTTGACACATCAAAATCGGCTTCTAAATAGGTCTTTTGCCATCTGAAGTTCGTGAACACAGCTTGTTCCAATTTTTCAGGCCAGTTTAGAATTCTTGAATCCTCATATCAACTCGAATTGAGTGATTCTTTTTGCATTGGAAAGCTTGAGTTAGTGGCATTCTTTGAAAGAATTTATCAGAAAATTGGCTCAAACTTTTCAATAGGAAAGTTGGAGAGAGAGTTGTTGTATGTCCTGCTTGGTAGTTGTTTTTCATCATTATCTTCACTACCGCTAGGATCTTCACTTCTATCTTGCTGTCAAGAGCTACTTAGTATCCTTCATTGATGCTAGTTGTGCTACGCTGCGGACCTCATTAGTGTTCTAGGCTCTCGCCTCTAGTCCGGTCCTAGACCAGACAAGCATACCGCATTGAGCGCTTATTCAACATTGCATCTTTGAATTGATTATTGCTAATCTTTTGCTACCATATATAGCCAACCCAGCTCCACATATTTCTACACTGTATAATGACGCTCCCTGGCAATCGCTTTACTCAATATTCGAGTTACTTGACACCGCTGCTTGCCGGTCACCGCCGCATGGTAAGAACTTGTAAGATATTGCTATTTGCTATCTGAGCACTTTACAACCACATCCTAGTAGTTCATAGGAACATTATTCTCAAATTTTGTTTCTTGTTTCTACTAATCATGACAGGTTTCGGAGATAGAAGTTCTTGGACTCCATTTAACACATCTTCACCATCACGAGAGTTGGAACAACACACAAGCACATGGCCAGGTTAGCTTTTCACCGTCATTTGAGGGTAGATTTAATCCTGCTATTTATCTAGCTTCGAGCTTGAAGTAGAACAAGTTTTAGTCACCATGGCTTTTCTGAACTTGAGCGAGTACGAGCTGCCACTAGAGCATTTATGGTTTTGCTTCGTTTGGTGGAGTGTGCATTGTAAGAAAACATTGATAACCAACCCACAACTTGGAAAGATTTGAAAGATGTAATGAGAAACAATTTTCCTCCTTACTATCGTCGTGAATTGCTTCAAATTTGAACAATTTAAACAAGGCAATAACACTGTTCATGCTTACTACCAAGAGTTCAAATTTTATATACATCACAGACATAGAAGAATCTGAGGATGATACAATGAATAGATTTTTTGGTGGTTTGAACCATGATATTCAGGCAAGATTTCAGTATATTCCTCGTTGCATTACTGGTATGTATGTTCGTGCTTGTACCTTTGAGAGACACATGTGAGGATGCATTGGTGACTACAACAACTACAATTCCAGTTCATGCTCACCACCGCGGTTGGTTCCTCCCCTGCACCTACTAGAGCAGCCCCACCTGAGCGACATCATCTCAAGAGTATGGTGCATTGTCTACGCCTCAGAATTACATCAGCTATGTCTTTATGCACAAGGTAACAAAGAAGGTATTGATGATATAATCACATGAGAATAATGCATCCCTAGTTAACTTGAATGCATCATGTGTTGAGTTACCCGTGATTTGAGCACATCACCTATTTTAGAGAATCTTGAAACTGTCATGAATGCGCCATGTGATCAAACAACCAAATACCAACAATTTTGAGTGCACCCATTGAATTAACTGTTGATGCAAAAGAATCAATGTTTAATCATTTTGATATGACCTCTAATCTTGGTGATGATTCTGCGTTTAATGACTCATTGCATGTTTGCTTATCTCAGCATGTTGTAGCATGTAAATTTGATTCAAATAAGGATTATTCACCAATGTTGGGATGGTTTAATGATGAACATTGTCAATCTTTTGAAATAAATAAGAGCTTCACTTATATGTGCAAACTGAGTTGCAATATTTTCATGCCTTCTAGTTCTTGTGCTAATTTGTTGGCTTTAGATTTTATGAACTATGCAAGTTACTCATCTATTCATGTGTCATATATGCAAAAATCAAGGAAGTAAAATGGATGACGATACATATACAACATGTACATTTTGATAGAGGCAAAGGTGTCCTGCCTTCGATGAGATGGTGGATTTCGCGGTGGAAGTCGACTTTGACGATCCGACCACTTAACGCAAGTGAAAGCATCGCCGCTACTTTAGCAATCGCTAAACCAACTCCGAGAGGTTATTGACCACGCCGAGCACGCATCAACTGACCACAAGGTCTGCTTCTCGTGCAAACGAAGAACAAGCAAGAAACTGAGATTGCAATCTGGATATTGCGAATATAAGATGAAAGTTTTATTGATCAAGGTGGGGTTCTGACGCTTTGTCCGTCGTTGAACACAAACGGCACGCGGTTGCAGCTATGGCTAACTTTAATCTAAACAAAACCTAAGTCTAAACGGTGCCCTAAGGGCTGTATATATGGAGGAAGAGGGGTGAATTTCGTGGCCCTGGTGGAGGGTCCAAACTAACCCTATCTCTTGTTTCCCCACACATACGGACTCTAAAATAGCCTATACTAATGTATTTCGAAATTACATGGGCCTGGCTCAATAATAAGGTGACGAAGACCTAGAATAGCCTATGGACTTAATATTATGAAGTGGCATCTTGTATATTTCATCCAAGGCTTCATGCACTCCTTATGGTGGCTTCAAAGTCCTGAAATCATCACTTGTAACTCCGTTCTGATCCTCTTGCGCATGCCATCAACTCCATGTGTGTTCTTGCTCCAATGTTCATCCTTCTCAAGCTAGGCCCTTCATTTGTAAGCAAAACAAATGTATCCAATTTAGGCAGCATCATATTCTCATGAACATTAGAATCATTACCAAGAAACCAGTACCGGTAATTTAGTTGGATGCGCGAGCTCTAGTAATTGGTCCAAGATGTATAGCAGCAGGTGTGGGTGTAATAATGGTATTGATGTCCTCATCATCCTCCCCTTCTTGAAATGAAGTCGCCTCGACGGCAGCTCATCTTCCTCACCCAAATATGGCTTCAAATCTGCAATCTTAAAAGTGGACTAACCCCAAAATCTGGGCAGCTCAAGTTTATATGCATTATCATTTACTTTCTCCAACACCTTAAAGGGACCAGCAGACGTGGTGCAGGCCCGCGCAGTGTGCTCTTGGCAGATAGTGGTGGTTGTGCCTGCTTTCTTGTATCACGGTTGGAGGTGGCACCTGAAGGAGGTGATGGTGCAGTGGAAGTAGATGATGCATGTGGTGTCCATGATGAAGGTCGACCTGCAGAAAAGTTAGTGCGCGCCAATGCCTGTCGATCCTGCACTTCACGTTCAGCTTTACAAGCAAGATGGAATAAGCAGTGATATCTATAATACTATAATAGTTCATCCCCACTAACCTATTTAACTAGGCATGCAGCCTATCCACATCAGCATCCATTCACCTACTGCCACATCAGCACTAACCCTCCACTCCCTGCATGCATGAATCTCGTATACCGTAACACCCCGTGTATTGAAACTCTCGCTGGATCTCGATTCCCTTCTTGCGCATGGGTTACCTTTTTTCTCTTGCGCCTGGGCTGGCTGTATGAAGCATTTTTTAACCTAGGTTGTCCAGCCAAGTTGTGGGCTAAATTACCGCTTTGGACGTTCGATGCGCCCATGGGCTTTGCATCGCTGAGAGTTCATCTTCCCCCCTCACGTCGTCCTTCCTGCAGCCGCCATGTGACGCCCGCGACCCACCACCTCTCCGCCAATTGCTGGACTAACCGTCGTCGTTAGCCCTTCTGCGGTCCACAGATGTGCACTAACTCCAGCTTATCCGCTCATCTTCCCGTTCCCGCTATTATTGCCTCCACTACGTCTTCCACCCTTCTTGAGGGACACTCTGCCGGCCACAAATGCATATGAAACGGCCTCACGCACCACAACATTTAGAGTGGACTAGATGTGCCCAGAAGTTCAACAGTCTTCGCATACAATATATTCTCCCCTCGCCAGACCCTCGACGGCCTCATTCGCCATCCAGGCATCATCTGTCACTCCATCCCTATTCTACGATGCGTTTAACTCCATGTAGTACTTCACCGGAGCTATGAGTTAATCAGAACCCATAGCCCCAAGAGCAACGACGACCTACTCCTCATGGGATCCTCTGGAACGACTACGAGTCTGCAGCTACAGCACAGGAACAGGCTGACCCAAATTCCAGCCAAGGTCGTTAGATCCACATGATGCATGGCCTGTTCATGGGACATCTTATACATGCACGTCTCCAGCATCACGGATTTGTGCATGCATTATACCATTACGATTTTGTTGTTGTTTGTTTTTGTAGATCCATACGCTCTCTGCTCTCAAATATGAAGTTTGGTAAGCTTTTCCTAGATTGCAGGCTCAAACTGAATTAGCAAACTTACAGCCGTTAGTGTGCTCTTTTTATGTTGAATCATCTATATGAATTTGATTAGATGGGATTAAATACCACCTCTAATTTTTGGCAATGCTGATACCCATGATCCATCTCTGGTGTTGTTTAGGTACTGTATTCTCACCTTACGGATCTTTGTGCATCGTCCAGGTTATAACCCCTCCACACACAAACAGAGACAAGGTGTGCTCTCTGGTTTAGTTTTCGCATTTTTCTTCATCGAGATGACTACTCGTACCTCTCTCTCTCTCTCTCTCTCTCTCTCTCTCCCCCTCTCCCTCTCTCTCTCTCTCAAATCACGATCATGTACATCTTACTCATCATACTCGGTCAATATTTCTGCTCTGCTCGCTGTGCGATGTGCCCCTGAATGTCTACTTATAGTCCTCTGTTAACACTTTCAGACCTTAAACATATGAAAACTACACACAGATTTTGTTGGCTGCGTTTCACATCTTACAGTTTATGTATATTCTCAATTAGGTAATGAAAATGCTCGATAAAAGTTATTATTTTACTCTTCCTCGAATATCTCTGATGCAATTGGGCATGTTTTATGTAGTTTACCTATGATCATGTGAGTGCATATCAGAAATCTTATCGTCAATTGATAGTATTCTATAACCTCCAACATATAAGTGGTGGCTCTCAACTACTGCTATATTATATTATCCTAAAAGGCATGTTATCATTGCCCTTCAAATTTTGTTAATATAATTCACGAAGTACCAATACGCCATTATTTATAAATAATTTCCAATCAAATAAAATGTTGTCCCTATGCATCAATATTTTATGCCTGTGCATTTGAGAAGTAATTTTAAGCTTCAGTTATTATGTTGTTTCACAATTTTTCTTTCATATAGCTCCAAAGCAATCGCCTTCTTTGTATAATTGAAGGTGTATGTTTCAAATGTATAATTAAGTTCAATTACATTTACTTAGCTCCTTTTTAGAACAAGATTTGAATTTATAAACTTCCAGGTTCAAGTTACAGTCCTCAACCACAGACTGTCTCAGAGCATCGAACATCGACTATAGTTAGACAATCCCTTGCCTTCTAGCTAAGGCAGCCAACTCATGGGCCAAGGCGTTGCTTTCTGTTGGCTGAAGCAATAGAGGCTGACGCAAAGGAACACATAAACTCTTTGACATCAGCTATGATTGGGAATGGCCCTGATCTATTTAAGTGAACCAGGTGGAGCCAATTCGAGACAGCAACACAGTCTGTCTCAATGCAAATTGGCCCCTTATAAAATTCGTGCAGCTCTGAAGTCCCACAAAAATGGCGATCGCCTGAGCTTCCATTTCTTTTTTTACACATCAGTACAACACAACTAGGCAGGTAACAATTATATTTTTTACTTTCAAGATATTTAGATATCTAAATATGATAACAAAATCTGCGAGGTGGCTGTTCTGCCATTTATAGTACCTTCGTATGCCATTTATATTACCTTATTCCATTTCGCTTTGCGGTGTGCTAATAGTTTTTGCATCTCAATCCATCCGTATTAATCAACACATCCACAAGTTGAAATTACCCTAAATTCTTCTATAATATCCCGCAGCAACGCGCGGGGAATCATCTAGTTATTAAAATCCTTATAGTCTAGAATGGTCTGAATCTCTCTATTTAATCCACCCAGAAAACGTGCAAGCATAGCTTCATTCTCCTCAACAATACCACATCTAATCAAGCCAGTTTGTAATTCCTGATAATATTCTTCTACAGAATTTTTTCCTTGTCTTAAGCGCTGCAATTTTTGAAGTAATTCACGTTGATAATATGGTGGAACCCAACGAGTACGCATAGCAGTTTTCCAAGCAGCCCAAGTAGTTGGAACAGGATATAATCTACAATGTTCAGACCACCAAACACATGCAAAGCTAGTGAAAGCACAAACAGCAGCAAGAACACGTCTCTCCTCGGGATATTGTAAACATGTAAATCGTTGTTCAGTTTCTAACTCCCAAGTAAGATATATATCGGGAACATATCTACCCTCAAATGGTGGAATATTCAATTTCAGTTTAGGAGATGGTCATGATCTCGCACTGAGGGGAGCCCTAACATTGCCATTATTTGCATGTGGGCGACCTGGTGGTTGTGGTGCTGGTGGTTGCACGTAGTTCGATGTTGATCAACCTCATCCTCGTAATCTCCCACATAATCATCCTCCTCGGTACCAGCAGTGAGCGTAGCAGGAGCTAAAGAAGCACCAACAGCGTGCAGCGGCACCAGATTTTGTCCTGGCTCAATAGGAACACGCTGAGCTCGTCCATACTGATTCGGAAGGGCGTAGTTGTTGTCGTTGCGAAGAGGTGCGATAGGTGCAGCCGGCGGTGGTTGTGGAAGACGCTACGAGCAATTCATTAAACTTGCTATCAATCTTTGTTTCAAACGTCTTCTCAATGCCATCTATCTTCTCCATGGCCTCGTCAAATCTGTTTAGCACATCTTGCACCTGTCCAATCATCATTTGCTGAAACTTATCATGTAGCTGTTTGTTGTCGGGTTCTCCCAATCAGTCTCATCGGCTTGTGATCCTACCATGGTTAGCAGCAAATAGAAACACACAAGAATATGATCCTCAGGACTACTAAGAAGTGGTGGTGGTGTATCACAAACCCGTCAAGCAAATCTTAAATTCTTACCAGTTCTTACCCAGCAGCGGTGGTGATCGGCAACCGTTGTAGTCAAAACTCTCAAAGCTTGGATATAGCGATTACCAGGAGAATCAAACATACGACGTGATGTATGTGGAGCTGGGAAGGCTTATAATATGGTAGCAAAAGGTCAGCAATAATCAATTCAGAGATGCAAAGTTGAATAAGCGCTCAGCGACGGTCTGTGCTGGTCCTAGGCTGAACCGTATAGCTAGAGGCGAGCCTAGAACACTAACAAAATCACTGGCGCTGCGTAAACAAGGAAAAAGCACACTCTGAAATTTTTTTTCGCTCTTTTTTTTGCTGCTTTTTTTTGTGCTGCTCTTTTTTTTTCGACTGCCTGGACCCAAAAATTGGAAACGGGTCAAAATAAACTTTCTATAACGGCGACTGTCTCAATACGCTTGAAACACCTAAAATAGGATAGCCAGAAATTTTTTGTCCCGTGCGTTTTGTGAAAATTTTGGGCCTAAGCGGAGGTGGTTTCGGAATCTTTTTTTTGAAACCAACCTCTTCTCTGACGACAAAAGATTGGTGGAATTCGAACCTACTCAGAAGGAAACACGAATCGAAATCAGATGGATCCGAAAACAAATCTAATATGCAAGGAACTCGGATTGGTGGTGGATATATGGTGGTGGTATATGGCAACGTTGGTGGTATATGGCAACGGTGGAGGTATATTGCAGCGGTCGTGGTATATGGATACGGATTGGCGGTGGCGGATAAGCGGTGGTGGTAGATGGCAGGGCGATGACGATGGTGCGGCGGCGGCGTGACAACTTATGACCAGAACACGAAACTCTAAATGACTAGACTCTAAGACCAGCAACTAGACACGACGATGCAACTGCAAATTCAACAACGCAAATACAGAAAAGATTATGCAAAGGCTCAGATTGGTTCGGATATGATGACCTAACCCTAAATTTTTTTTGGCTTTTTCGTGGACTGTAGGTATGAAGAACAGACTCGATATAACTACGAAAAACTGTAAAATCTCACCGAGCAACCTGGAAATCTGATACCACTTGATAGAGGCCGTCTTTCGATGAGATGGTGGATTTCGCTTTGGTGGAAGTCGACTTTGACGATCCGACTACTGACGTGCGAGGACGTCGCGCCTTAGCTGTCGCTAAACCATCTCCGAGAGGTTATTGACCACGCGAGCACGATCAACCTGACCACAAGGGTCTATTTCCTGCGAGCAAGCGAAGAACAAGAAAGAAACTAAGATTGCAATCTGGATATTGCGAATATAAGATGAAAGCTTTATTGATCAAGGTGGGGTTACTGCGGCCTTTGTCTGGTCGTTGAACACACACGGCATGCTGCGTTGCAGCTATGGCGAACTTTAATCTAAACAAAACCCAAAGTCTAAACGACGCCTAAGGGCTGTATATATGGGGGAAAAGGAGGGAATTTCGTGGCCCTTGAGGGTGGGGTCCGAAACCAACCCTAACTCTTGTTTCCCCACACATACGGACTCTAAAAATAGCCTATACTTAAGTATTTCGAAATTACATGGGCCTGGCCAAATAATAAGGTGACGCAGCACCTAGAATAGCCTATGGACGAATATTATGAAGTGGCATCTTGTATATTTCGTCCAAGGCTTCATGCACTCCTTATGGTGGCTTCAAAGTCCTGAAATCATCACTTGTAACTCCGTTCTTGATCCCCTTGCGCATGCCATCAACTCCATTCGTGTTCTTGCTCCAATGTTCATCCTTCTCCAAGCTAGGCCCTTCATTTGTAAGCAAAACAAATGTATCCAATTTAGGCAGCATCATATTCTCATGAACATTAGAATCATTACCAAGAAAGCGAAAGTACCTGGTAATTTAATTGGCGTCTTGTGAGCTCTAGTAATTGGTCCCATATGGAGCAGTAGGGCTGTGGGTGTAACAATGGTATT
This sequence comes from Aegilops speltoides, assembly GCA_021437245.1. NCBI lineage: Eukaryota > Viridiplantae > Streptophyta > Magnoliopsida > Poales > Poaceae > Aegilops > Aegilops speltoides. Next base: position 38,690 of record JAHHZJ010002692.1, on the reverse strand, counting down.
GATGTCCTCATCATTGATCCCCTTGGGCATGCCATCAACTCCATGTGTGTTCTTGCTCCAATGTTCATCCTTCTCAAGCTAGGCACTTCATTTGTAAGCAAAACAAATGTATCCAATTTAGGCAGCATCATATTCTCATGAACATTAGAATCATTACCAAGAAACAAAAGTACACAGTAATTTAATTGGGCGTCTGCGAGCTCTAGTAATTGGTCCCAGATATGTAACAGAGGGGATGTGGGTGTAACAATGGTATTGATGTCCTCATCAAAGGTACATTCGTCCCTACCAGGGGGCTAATGTCTATAAGCAACATAATCTCGAATTTCCTTCAAAAGGAAGTGCCAATGGGTTCAAAAACTTGTCTCGAAAACAGCGATTTAATGATGTTCTTTGACTTTCGGGGCCAAAAAGTCCTGCTTAAGGTCGATTTGAGGGCACTCCAGCCTCCCGGCATAAGCGGGAGTATTTTCTGGATTCATAGCTATCGCCATGAGCAGTTTGAGTACATGTGGGTCCGACACGGACTCAATGACAAAATTATGACCGTTTTAGTGAACATCTCTCCATTCTATGGTAGTCCTTGAAAGTACTTCATTTTCTCGTCGCTTTTGCCTAATTGCCCCAAAATTTCTTGTCCTCCATAGAGGAGATATCGGTTCCACATATATATCGACCGATGCCAGGAATGCCCTTTGTTCCTGGCTTTCCGCGCGTGAGTTACAGACATGCCATCTGGCGAAAACAAGGAGAATAAGGCATATAGCCGTTGTATTTTCTTCAATTTACGGCCAAATGAGATTGCCGGATCATAGAGCATCTGCAGAAGGTACATTTGTCCCTACCAGGGGGCTAATGTCGATAAGCAACATAATCTCTTGAATTCCTTCAAAAGGAAGTGCCAATGGGTTCGAAACTTGTGTGAAAACGGCTGATTTAATGATGTTCTTTGGCTTTTTGGGCCAAAAAGTCCTGCTTAAGGCCATATTTGAGGGCACTCCGGGCCTCCTTGCGCAAGCGGGGAGTATTTTCTTGATTTGCACGCTCGCCGTGAGCTCTTTGAGTACTTGTGGGTCCGACACGGACTCCGAATGACAAAATTATGACCGTTTTAGTGAACATCTCTCCATTCTATCGCAGTCCTTGAAAGTACTTCATTTTCTCGTGCGCTTTTTGCCTGATTGCCCCAAAATTTCTTGTCCTCTATAGAGGAGATATCGTTTCCACATATATATTGATTGATGCTAGGAATGCCCTTTTGTTCCTGGCTTTCACGCGCGTGAGTTACAGCATGCCATCCGGCGAAAACAAGGAGAATAAGGCATATAGCCGCTGGATTTTCTTCAATTTACGGCCAAATGAGATTGCTCGGATCATAGAGCATCTACAGAAAGGTACGTTTGTCCCTACCAGGGGGGCTAATGTCTATAAGCAACATAATCTCTCGAATTTCCTTCAAAAGGAAGTGCCAATGGGTTCAGAAACTTGTCTGAAAAACAGCGACGAATGATGTTCTTTGACTTTCAGGGCCAAAAAGTCCTGCTTAAGGCCATATTTGAGGGCACTCCGGGCCTCCTGGTGCAAGCTGGGAGTATTTTCTGGATTTGCACACTCGCCGCAAGCAGTTTGAGTACTTGTGGGTCCGACACGGACTCCGAATGACAAAATTATGACCGTTTTAGTGAACATCTCTCCATTCTATGGCAGTCCTTAAAAGAACTTCATTTTCTCGTGCGCTTTTTGCCTGATTGCCCCAAAATTTCTTGTCGTCTATAGAGGAGATATCGTTTCCACATATATATTGACCGATGCCAGAATGCCCTTTGTTCCTGGCTTTCACGCGCGTGAGTTACAGCATGCCATCCGGCGAAAACAAGGAGAATAATGCATATAGCCGCTGGATTTTCTTCAATTTACGGAGAAATGAGATTGCCCGGATCATAGAGCATCTGCAGAAAGGTACGTTTGTCCCTACCAGGGGGGCTAATGTCTATAAGCAATATAATCTCTCGAATTCCCTTCAAAAGGAAGTGCCAATGGGTTGAAACTTGTCGAAAAACAGCGATTTAATGATGTTCTTTGACTTTCGTAGGCCAAAAGTCCTGCTTAAGGCCATATTTGAGGGCACTCCGGGCCTCCAGCGCAAGGCAGTATTTTCTGATTCGCTGGCGCGCGCATGAGCAGTTTGAGTACTTATGGGTCCGACACGGACTCGAATGACAAAATTATGACCGTTTTAGTGAACATCTGTCCATTTATGGCATCCTTCAAAATACTTCATTTTCTCGGCGCTTTTTGCCTGATTGCCCCAGAATTTCTTGTCCTCTGTAGAGGAGATATAGTTTCCACATATATATTGACCGATGCCAGGAACGCCCTTTTGTTCATAGCTATCACGCCCGTGAGTTACAGCATGCCATCCGGCGAAAACAAGGAGAATAAGGCATATAGCCGTTGGATTTTCTTCAATTTACGGCCAAATGAGATTGCCCGGATCATAGAGTATCTGCAGAAAGGTACGTTTGTCCCTACTAGGGGGGCTAATGTCTATAAGCAACATAATCTCTCAAATTTCCTTCAAAGGAAGTGCCAATGGGTTGAAACTTGTCGAAAAACAGCGACAGTGATGTTCTTTGACTTTCAGGGCCAAAATCCTGCTTAAGGCCAGATTTGAGGGCACTCCGGCCTCCTGGTGCAAGCGGGAGTATTTTCTGATTCGAGGCGCTTCGCCATGAAACCGTTTGAGTACTTGTGGGTCCGACACGGACTCCGAATGACAAAATTATGACCGTTTCAGTGAACATCTCTCCATTCTATGGCAGTCCTTGAAAGTACTTCATTTTCTCCTGCGCTTTTTACCTGATTGCCCCAAAATTTCTTGTCCTCTATAGGGGAGATATCGGTTCCACATATATATTGTGATGAGGACATCAATACCATTGTTACACCCACAGCCCCTACTGTTACATATACGGGACCAATTACTAGAGCTCGCGCACGCCAATTAAATTACCAGGTACTTTCGTTTCTTGGTAATGATTCTATTGTTCATGAGAATATGATGCTGCCTAAATTGGATACATTTGTTTTGCTTACAAATGAAGGGCCTAGCTTGGAGAAGGATGAACATTGGAGCAAGAACACGCATGGAGTTGATGGCATGCGCAAGGGGATCAAAAGCGAAGTTACAAGTGATGATTTCAGGACTTTGAAGCCACCATAAGAGTGCATGAAGCCTTGGACGAAATATCTGATGCCACTTCATAATATTCGTCCATAGGCTATTCTAGGTGCTCGTCACCTTATTATTGGGCCAGGCCCATGTAATTTCGAAATACTAAAGTATAGGCTATTTTAGAGTCCGTATGTGTGGGAAACAAGAGTTAGGGTTGGTTTGGACCCCACCGTCAAGGGCCACGAAATTCCTCCTTTTCCCCATATATACAGCCCTTAGGGCGTCGTTTAGACTTTGGGTTTTGTTTAGATTAAAAGTTCGCCATAGCTGCAACTTCGCGTACCGTTTGTGTTTAAAAACCAGACAAAGGCGTCACAGAACCCCACCTTGATCAATAAAGCTTTCATCTTATATTCGCAATATCCAGATTGCAATCTCAGTTTCTTGCTTGTTCTTCGTTTGCTCGCAGGAGACAGACCCTCATGGTCAGGTTGATCGTGCTCCGGCGTGGTCAATAACCTCTCGGAGTTGGTTTAGCGATTGCTAAGGCGCGACGTCCTCGCACGTTCGTAGTCGGATCGTCAAAGTCGACTTCCACCAAAGCGAAATCCACCATCTCATCGAAAGACGGGACACCTTTGCCTCTATCATATTGACCGATGCCAGGAATGCCCCTTTGTTCCTGGCTTTCCGCAGCTGTGAGTTACAAAGATGCCATCCGCCGAAAACAAGGAGAATAAGGCATATAGCCGCTGGATTTTCTTCAATTTACGGCCAAATGAGATTGCCGGATCATAGAGCATCTGTAGAGAAAGGCGTTTGTCCATACCAGGGGGCTAATGTCTATAAGCAACATAATCTCTCGAATTTCCTTCAAAGGAAGTGCCAAAGGGTTGAAACTTGTCCGAAAAACAGCGACGAATGATGTTCTTTAACTTTCAGGGCCAAAAGTACTGCTTAAGGTCGTGTTGAGGGCACTCCGGGCCTCTGGCATAGCGAGTATTTTCTGGATTCAGCAGGCTTCCGCGAGCAGCAGTTTGAGTACTTGTGGGTCCGACACGGACTCCGAATAACAAAATTATAACCGTTTTAGTGAACATCTCTCCATTCTATGTTAGTCCATGAAAGTACTTCATTTTCTCGTGCGCTTTTTGCCTAATTGCCCCAAAATTTCTTGTCCTCTATAGAGGAGATATTGGTTCCACATATATATTGACCGATGCCAGGAATGCCCTTTTGTTCCTGGCTTTCACGCGCGTGAGTTACAGCATGCCATCCGGCGAAAACAAGGAGAATAAGGCATATAGCCACTGTATTTTCTTCAATTTACGGCCAAATGAGATTGCCCGGATCATAGAGCATCTGCAGAAAGGTACGTTTGTCCCTACCAGGGGGCTAATGTCTATAAGCAACATAATCTCTCGAATTCCCTTCAAAAGGAAGTGCCAATGGGTTCAGAAACTTGTGTGAAAAACAGCGACGAATGATGTTCTTTGGCTTTTAGGGCCAAAAAGTCCTGCTTAAGGCCATATTTGAGGGCACTCCGGGCCTCCTAGCCCAAGTGGGGAGTATTTTCTTGATTTGCGCACTCGCCGTGAGCACTTTGAGTACTTGTGGGTCCGACACGGACTCCGAATGACAAAATTATGACCGTTTTAGTGAACATCTCTCCATTCTATGGCAGTCCTTGAAAGTACTTCATTTTCTCGTGCGCTTTTTGCCTGATTGCCCCAAAATTTCTTGTCCTCTATAGAGGAGATATCGTTTCCACATATATATTGACCGATGCCAGGAATGCCCTTTTGTTCAGGGATTTCACGCGCGTGAGTTACAGCATGCCATCCGGCGAAAACAAGGAGAATAAGGCATATAGCCGATGGATTTTCTTCAGTTTACGGCCAAATGAGATTGCTCGGATCATAGAGCATCTGTAGAAAGGTACGTTTGTCCCTACTAGGGGGGCTAATGTCTATAAGCAACATAATCTCTCGAATTTCCTTCAAAAGGAAGTGCCAATGGGTTCAGAAACTTGTCTGAAAAACAGCAACGAATGATGTTCTTTGACTTTCAGGGCCAAAAAGTCCTGCTTAAGGCCGTATTTGAGGGCACTCCGGGCCTCCTGGTGCAAGCGGGGAGTATTTTCTGGATTCGCACACTCGCCGCAAGCAGTTTGAGTACTTGTGGGTCCTACACGGACTCTGAATGACAAAATTATGACCGTTTTAGTGAACATCTCTCCATTCTATGGCAGTCCTTAAAAGTACTTCATTTTCTCGTGCGCTTTTTGCCTGATTGCCCCAAAATTTCTTGTCGCTCTATAGAGGAGATATCGTTTCCACATATATATTGGCTGATGCCAGGAATGCCCTTTGTTCCTGGCTTTCACGCGCATGAGTTACAGCATGCCATCCGGCGAAAACAAGGAGAATAATGATGAGGACATGACTACCTTGTATATGACCAAAAATATTGCATACATGCATATTTGTCAGGTGATTTCTAGTGCAAACTATTCAATAATCTATTTATGTTATCCAGAACAAAATACTTCACACACTTTTGTGTTTTGTCTAATTGCAGGTGTATGGGACATTTGTACAATCCACATATGAAGATAAGGAAGAAAGAGATGTTTATTTGCTGTTCAAAAAGTCCTCTCACGTCACTTTTGGCCCAAGAGAAGATAGAGTCCAAGTCTCTCACGTTCTGGATTCAGATTCGGACTTCACAGACATACCTGAATCAAAACGCCAACAACTTTTTCATACGGACTCCGAATTGGGTGATTCTTTTTTTGTTGGAAAGTAGATTTCATGCTCTTTCCAGCACAATCGGAATCACCTTAAAATCCGTCCGGAGTGTTGAGTTATTTACGAAACAATCTGACGCTGCAGCAGAATCCGAGTCAAACTACAAGTCCAAAGGTGTTACGTCACCTCCACTTGGGCCCATGAGCCTTGTACTACCTAGGGTTGGTTTTAGGCTGCCTTGGGACGTCCTCCCACCTCCTTGGCCGCCACCCCTTGCTCCTATATAAGTAGATCCATCTAGTAGCTTTTTCCTTGGGATTTGTTTAGTTAAAAGTTAGCCATTGCAACTTCGTGTACTTCGTTTGTGTCCAACGACCAGACCAAGACCGCTTACGGATCCTCACCTTTATCAATACTTCATATATACTCGCAATATTCAGATTGCTTTTATCATATTCTTGCTTGTTCTTCGATTGCTTGCAGGAATAGACCTTCGTGGTCAGGTTGATTGTGCTCCGGTGTGGTCAATAACCTCTCGGAGTTGGTTTAGCGATTGCTAAGGCACAACGTCGTGCACGTTTGTAGTCGGATCGTCAAAGTCGTCTCCACCAAATCGATAGTTATCATCTCATCGAAAGATCGAGACACCCCGCCTCTATCAAGTGGTATCAGTTTTCAGGTTGCTCGGTGATATTTTATAGCTTTTCATAGTTTAGATCGCATCTGTCATTCATACCTACAGTCCATGAAAAGCCATAAAAAAAGTTAGATCTGTTCATCCTTTATCCAAGCCAGTCTGAGCCTTTGCGATTTTCTATTCATTGCTTGCATAGTTGAATTATCGGTTGCATCGTCGTGTCAGTTGCTGGTCTTAGTGTCTAGTTCCTTTAGAGTTTCGAGTTCTGTTCACATTAGTCACGCCGCCGCTGCATCATTATCCCTTTCACTGTCCGCCATCCCATCTATTAATTTCCACCACGTGCTACGCGCTGTTCATTGTCATAATCATAGTTGAGGTCATTCACATCTTCGCCTGATCCAATCTGCATCTTATCTAGTTTGTCTTGGAAAGAGGGAGAAAACAAAGAGAGAAAAAAAGAGAGAAGAAAAAGAAAGAAAAAAAAAAGAGAAGAAAAGAAAAAAAAGCGTGAGAAAAAAAAGAGAGAAGAAAAAATACGGATCTATCTAGAATCAATCTCGTACCTGAATTCGGATTAGAATCTGTTTTGCGCACTGTTCAGTAAAACAGGTGTATCTTCCTCATACGAAGTCCGTTTTGGCTCCGTGAGTACTCAAATTGAAGCTAGCAACGAGCCGCATCTAAATAGTTGCAGAAGCTAGTTCATTATTTGACACATCAAAATCGGCTTCTAAATAGGTCTTTTTGCCATCTGAAGTTCGTGAACACAGCTTGTTCCAATTTTTCAGGCCAGTTTTAGAATTCTTTGAATCCTCATATCAACTCGGAATTGAGTGATTCTTTTTGCATTGGAAAGCTTGAGTTAGTGGCATTCTTTGAAAGAATTTATCAGAAAATTGGCTCAAACTTTTCAAGAGGAAAGTTGGAGAGAGAGTTGTTGTATGTCCTGCTTGGTAGTTGTTTTTCATCATTATCTTCACTACCGTTGTGATCTTCACTTCTATCTTGCTGTCAAGAGCTACTTAGTATCCTTCATTGATGCTAGTTGTGCTACGCCGTGACCTCATTAGTGTTCTAGGCTCGCGTCTCTAGTCCGGTCTAGCCTAGGACCAGCACAGTGTACTGTCATTGGCGTTTATTCAACATTGCATCTTTGAATTGATTATTGCTAATCTTTTGCTACCATATATAGCCAACCCAGCTCCACATATTTCTACACCGTATATCGTCGCTCCCTGGCAATCGCTTTACTCAATATTCGAGTTACTTGACACCGCTGCTTGCGGTCACCGCCGCATGGTAAGAACTTGTAAGATATTGCTATTTGCTTTCTGTGAGCACTTTACAACCACATCCTAGTAGTTCATAGGAACATTATTCTCAAATTTTGTTTCTTGTTTCTACTAATCATGACAGGTTTCGAGATAGAAGTTCTTGGACGGCGAACACATCTTCACCATCACGAGAGTTGGAACAACACACAAGCACATGGCCAGGTTAGCTCTTTACCGTCATTTGAGGGTAGATTTAATCCTGCTATTTATCTAGCTTCGAGCTTGAAGTAGAACAAGTTTTTAGTCACCATGGCTTTTTCTGAACTTGGCGAGTGCGAGCTGCCACTAGAGCATTTACTGGTTTTGCTTCATTTGGTGGAGTGTGCATTGTAAGAAAAACATTGATAACCAACCCACAACTTGGAAAGATTTGAAAGATGTAATGAGAAAACAATTTTTCCCTCCTTACTATCGTCGTGAATTGCTTCGCAAATTTGAACAATTTAAACAAGGCAATAACACTGTTCATGCTTACTACCAAGAGTTCAAATTTTATATACATCGTTGTGACATAGAAGAATCTGAGGATGATACAATGAATAGATTTTTTGGTGGTTTGAACCATGATATTCAGGCAAGATTTCAGTATATTCCTCGTTGCATTACTGGTATGTATGTTCGTGCTTGTACCTTTGAGAGACAGTTACAGGAGGATGCATTGGGTGACTACAACAACTACAATTCCAGTTCATGCTCACCACCGCCGGTTGGTTCCTCCCCCGTTGCACCTACTAGAGCAGCCCCACCTCGGAGCGCGACATCATCTCAAGAGTATGGTGCATTGTCTACGTCTGTAACTACATCAGCTATGTCTTTATGACAAGGTAACAGTAAAGGTATTGATGATATAACTTCACATGAGAATAATGCATCCCTAGTTAACTTGAATGCATCATGTGTTGAGTTACCAGTGATTTGAGCACATCACCTATTTTAGAGAATCTTGAAACTGTCATGAATCGTCATGTGATCAAACAACTGAAATACCAACAATTTTGAGTGCACCCATTGAATTAACTGTTGATGCAAAAGAATCAATGTTTAATCATTTTGATATGACCTCTAATCTTGGTGATGATTCTGTGTCGAATGACTCATTGCATGTTTGCTTATCTCAGCATGTTGTAGCATGTAAATTTGATTCAAATAAGGATTATTCACCAATGTTGGGATGGTTTAATGATGAACATTGTCAATCTTTTGAAATAAATAAGAGCTTCACTTATATGTGCAAACTGAGTTGCAATATTTTCATGCCTTCTAGTTCTTGTGCTAATTTGTTGGCTTTAGATTTTATGAACTATGCAAGTTACTCATCTATTCATGTGTCATATATGCAAAAATCAAGGGAAGTAAAAATGGATGACGTATACATATACAACATGTACACCTTGATAGAGGCAAAGGTGTCCCGTCTTTCGATGAGATGGTGGATTTCGCTTTGGTGGAAGTCGACTTTGACGATCCGACTACGAACGTGCGAGCACGTCGCGCCTTAGCAATCGCTAAACCAACTCCGAGAGGTTATTGACCACGCCGGAGCACGATCAACCTGACCACGAAGGTCTGTTTCCTGCGTGCAAACGAAGAACAAGCAAGAAACTGAGATTGCAATCTGGATATTGCGAATATAAGATGAAAGTTTTATTGATCAAGGTGGGGTTACGTGACGCTTTGTCCGGTCGTTGAACACAAGCGAAATGCACGAAGTTGCAGCTATGGCGAACTTTTAATCTAAACAAAACCCAAGTCTAAGCGGTGCCCTAAGGGCTGTATATATGGAGGAAGAGGGGTGAATTTCGTGGCCCTTGGTGGAGGGTCCCAAACTAACCCTATCTCTGTTTCCCCACACATACGGACTCTAAAATAGCCTATACTAATGTATTTCGAAATTACATGGGCCTGGCCCAATAATAAGGTGACGCAGCACCTAGAATAGCCTATGGACGAATATTATGAAGTGGCATCTTGTATATTTCATCCAAGGCTTCATGCACTCCTTATGGTGGCTTCAAAGTCCTGAAATCATCACTTGTAACTCCGTTCTTGATCCCCTAGCATGCCATCAACTCCATGTGTGTTCTTGCTCCAATGTTCATCCTTCTCCAAGCTAGGCCCTTCATTTGTAAGCAAAACAAATGTATCCAATTTAGGCAGGCCCATACTGATTCGAAGGGGCGAGTTGTTGTCGCTGCAGAGGTGCGATAGGTGCAGCCGGTGGTTGTGGAAGACGCGAGCAATTCATTAAACTTGCTATCAATCTTTGTTTCAAACGCCTTCTCAATGCCATCTATCTTCTCCATGGCCTCGCAAATCTGTTTAGCACATCTTGCACCTGTCCAATCATCATTTGCTGAAACTTATCATGTAGCTGTTTGTTCGCCGTGTTCTCCCAATCAGTCTCATCGGCTTGTGATCCTACCATGGTTAGCAGCAAATAGAAACACACAAGAATATGATCCTACAGACTACTAAGTGGTGGTGGTGTATCACAAACCCGCAAGCAAATCTTAAATTCTTACCAGTTCTTACCCAGCAGCAGTGGTGATCGGCAACCGCTGTAGTCAAAACTCTCAAAGCTTGGATATAGCGATTACTGTGGAGAATCAAACGCACGACGAGATGTATGTGGAGCTGGAAGGCTTATAATATGGTAGCAAAAGGTCAGCAATAATCAATTCAGAGATGCAAAGTTGAATAAACGCCAACGACGGTAATCGTGGTTGGTCCTAGGCTAGACTGCGTTAGAGAGGCGAGCCTAGAACACTAACAAAATCACAGCGCTGCACGTAAACAAGGAAAAGCACACTCTGAAATTTTTTTTCGCTTTTTTTTTTATGCTGCTTTTTTTACGCTTTTTTTTTTTTCGATCGCCGACCCAAAAATTGGAAACGGGTCAAAATAAACTTTCTATAACGGCGACTGTCTCAATACGCTCAAACACCTAAAAATAGGATAGCCAGAAATTTTTTGTCCCGTATGCTTTGTGAAAATTTTGGGCCTAAACGGAGGGTGGTTTCCGAATCTTTTTTTGAAACCAACCTCTTCTACGGACGGCAAAAGATTGGTGGAATTCGGAACCTACTCAGACAAGGAAACACGAATCGAAATCAGATGGATCCCAAAACAAATCTAATATGCAAGGAACTCGGATTGGTGGTGGATATATGGTGGTGGTATATGGCAACGTTGGTGGTATATGGCAACGGTGGAGGTATATTGCAGCGGTCGTGGTATATGGATACGGATTCAAGCGGTGGCGGATAAGCGGTGGTGGTAGATGGCAGGGCGATGACGATGAAAGCGGGCGGCGGCGTGACAACTTATGACCGTAACACTAAACTCTAAATGACTAGACTCTAAGACCAGCAACTAGACACGACGATGCAACCGCAAATTCAACAACGCAAATACGTAAAAGATTATGCAAAGGCTCAGATTGGTTCGGATATGATGACCTAACCCTAAATTTTTTGGCTTTTTCGTGGACTGTAGGTATGAAGAATGACTCGATATAACTACGAAAAACTGTAAAATCTCACCGAGCAACCTGGAAATCTGATACCACTTGATAGAGGCCGCTCTTCGATGAGATGGTGGATTTCGCTTTGGTGGAAGTCGACTTTGACGATCCGACTACGAACGCAGCGAGGACGCCGCTACTTAGCAATCGCTAAACCATCTCCGAGAGGTTATTGACCACGCCGAGCACGATCAACCTGACCACAAGGGTCTATTTCATGCGAGCAAACGAAGAACAAGAAAGAAACTAAGATTGCAATCTGGATATTGCGAATATAAGATGAAAGCTTTATTGATCAAGGTGGGGTTCTGTGACGCCTTTGTCCGGTCGCTGAACACACACGGCACGCCGGTTGCAGCTATGGCTAACTTTAATCTAAACAAAACCCAAAGTTCAAACGACGCCTCTAAGGGCTGTATATATGGGGAAAAGGAGGAATTTCGTGGTCTTTGAGGGTGGGGTCCAAACCAACCCTAACTCTTGTTTCCCCACACATACGGACTCTAAAAATAGCCTATACTTAAGTATTTCGAAATTACATGGGCCTGGCTAAATAATAAGGTGACGAAGCACCTAGAATAGCCTATGGACTAATATTATGAAGTGGCATCTTGTATATTTCGTCCAAGGCTTCATGCACTCCTTATGGTGGCTTCAAAGTCCTGAAATCATCACTTGTAACTCCGTTTGATCCCCTCATGCATGCCATCAACTCCATGCGTGTTCTTGCTCCAATGTTCATCCTTCTCCAAGCTAGGCCCTTCATTTGTAAGCAAAACAAATGTATCCAATTTAGGCAGCATCATATTCTCATGAACATTAGAATCATTACCAAGAAACGAAAGTACCGGTAATTTAATTGGCGCATGAGCTCTAGTAATTGGTCCCGATATGGAACAAGAGGGGCTGTGGGTGTAACAATGGTATTGATGTCCTCATCATTGATCCCTTGGGCATGCCATCAACTCCATGTGTGTTCTTGCTCCAATGTTCATCCTTCTCCAAGCTAGGCACTTCATTTGTAAGCAAAACAAATGTATCCAATTTAGGCAGCATCATATTCTCATGAATATTAGAATCATTACCAAGAAACAAAAGTACCTGTAATTTAATTGGCGTATGCGAGCTCTAGTAATTGGTCCCAGATATGTAACAAGAGGGGATGTGGGTGTAACAATGGTATTGATGTCCTCATCAAAGGTACATTCGTCCCTACCAGGGGGGCTAATGTCTATAAGCAACATAATCTCTCGAATTTCCTTCAAAAGGAAGTGCCAATGGGTTCAAAAACTTGTCTGAAAAAACAGCGATTTAATGATGTTCTTTGACTTTCAGGCCAAAAGTCCTGCTTAAGGTCGATTTGAGGGCACCCAGCCTCCCGCGCAAGCGGGAGTATTTTCTGATTCACAGCCGCCATGAAAGCAGTTTGAGTACATGTGGGTCCGACACGGACTCAATGACAAAATTATGACCGCTTTAGTGAACATCTCTCCATTCTATGGTAGTCCTTGAAAGTACTTCATTTTCTCGCGCTTTTTGCCTAATTGCCCTAAAATTTCTTGTCCTCCATAGAGGAGATATCGGTTCCACATATATATCGACCGATGCCAGAATGCCCTTTGTTCCCGGCTTTCACGCCGTGAGTTACAGATGCCATCCGCGGCGAAAACAAGGAGAATAAGGCATATAGCCGCTTGTATTTTCTTCAATTTACGGCCAAATGAGATTGCCTTGATCATAGAGCATCCGCAGAAGGTACATTTGTCCCTACCAGGGGGCTAATGTCGATAAGCAACATAATCTCTTGAATTCCTTCAAAAGGAAGTGCCAATGGGTTCGAAAACTTGTGTGAAAAACGGCGATTTAATGATGTTCTTTGGCTTTTGGGCCAAAAGTCCTGCTTAAGGCCATATTTGAGGGCACTGGCCTCCTTGCGCAAGCGGGAGTATTTTCTTGATTTGCACGCCGCCGTGAGCTCTTTGAGTACTTGTGGGTCCGACACGGACTCAATGACAAAATTATGACCGCTTTAGTGAACATCTCTCCATTCTATCGCAGTCCTTGAAAGTACTTCATTTTCTCGCATGCTTTTTGCCCGATTGCCCTAAAATTTCTTGTCCTCTATAGAGGAGATATCGCTTCCACATATATATTGATTGATGCTAGAATGCCCTTTTGTTCCTGGCTTTCACGCCGTGAGTTACAGCATGCCATCCGCGAAAACAAGGAGAATAAGGCATATAGTCACTGGATTTTCTTCAATTTACGGCCAAATGAGATTGCTCGGATCATAGAGCATCTACAAAGGTACGCTTGTCCCTACCAGGGGGCTAATGTCTATAAGCAACATAATCTCTCGAATTTCCTTCAAAAGGAAGTGCCAATGGGTTCGAAACTTGTCTGAAAAACAGCGATTTAATGAAGTTCTTTGACTTTCGTACAAAAAGTCCTGCTTAAGGCCATATTTGAGGGCACTCCGGGCCTCCTGGCGCAAGCGGGGAGTATTTTCTGGATTCGCACACTCGCCGCAAGCTGTTTGAGTACTTGTGGGTCTGACACGGACTCCAAATGACAAAATAATGACCGTTTTAGTGAACATCTCTCCATTCTATGGCAGTACTTAAAAGTACTTCATTTTCTCATGCGCTTTTTGCCTGATTGCCCCAAAATTTCTTGTCCTCCATAGAGGAAATATCGTTTCCACATATATATTGACCGATGCCAGAATGCCCTTTGTTCCTGGCTTTCACGCGTGAGTTACAATGCCATCCGCGAAAACAAGGAGAATAATGCATATAGTCGCTGGATTTTCTTCAATTTACGGAGAAATGAGATTGCCCGGATCATAGAGCATCTGCAGAAAGGTACGTTTGTCCCTACCAGGGGGGCTAATGTCTATAAGCAATATAATCTCTCAATTCCTTCAAAAGGAAGTGCCAATGGGTTCGTAAACTTGTCTGAAAAACAGCGATTTAATGATGTTCTTTGACTTTCGGGGTTAAAAGTCCTGCTTAAGGCCATATTTGAGGGCACTCCGGCCTCCAGCGCAAGCAGGAGTATTTTCTGATTCACATACCGCCATGAAAGCAGTTTGAGTACTTATGGGTCCGACACGGACTCAATGACAAAATTATGACCGCTTTAGTGAACATCTGTCCATTTTATGGCAGTCCTTCAAAGTACTTCATTTTCTCGCGCTTTTTGCCTGATTGCCCCAGAATTTCTTGTCCTCTCAGAGGAGATATAGTTTCACATATATATTGACCGATGCCAGAACGCCTTTTGTTCATAGCTATCACGCCTGTGAGTTACAAAGATGCCATCCGCGAAAACAAGGAGAATAAGGCATATAGCCGTTGGATTTTCTTCAATTTACGGCCAAATGAGATTGCCCGGATCATAGAGTATCTGCAGAAAGGTACGTTTGTCCCTACTAGGGGGGCTAATGTCTATAAGCAACATAATCTCTCAAATTTCCTTCAAAAGGAAGTGCCAATGGGTTCAGAAACTTGTCTGAAAAACAGCGACGAGTGATGTTCTTTGACTTTCAGGGCCAAAAAATCCTGCTTAAGGCCGTATTTGAGGGCACTCCGGGCCTCCTGGTGCAAGCGGGGAGTATTTTCTGGATTCGGGCGCTCGCCGCGAGCCGTTTGAGTACTTGTGGGTCCGACACGGACTCCGAATGACAAAATTATGACCGTTTCAGTGAACATCTCTCCATTCTATGGCAGTCCTTGAAAGTACTTCATTTTCTCCTGCGCTTTTTACCTGATTGCCCCAAAATTTCTTGTCCTCTATAGGGGAGATATCGGTTCCACATATATATTGTGATGAGGACATCAATACCATTGTTACACCCACAGCCCCTACTGTTACATATACGGGACCAATTACTAGAGCTCACAAGACGCCAATTAAATTACCAGGTACTTTCGCTTCTTGGTAATGATTCTATTGTTCATGAGAATATGATGCTGCCTAAATTGGATACATTTGTTTTGCTTACAAATGAAGGGCCTAGCTTGGAGAAGGATGAACATTGGAGCAAGAACACGATGGAGTTGATGGCATGCTAAGGGGATCAAAACGGTTACAAGTGATGATTTCAGGACTTTGAAGCCACCATAAGGAGTGCATGAAGCCTTGGACGAAATATACAGATGCCACTTCATAATATTCGTCCATAGGCTATTCTAGGTGCTGCACACCTTATTATTGGGCCAGGCCCATGTAATTTCGAAATACTAAAGTATAGGCTATTTTTAGAGTCCGTATGTGTGGGGAAACAAGAGTTAGGGTTGGTTTCGACCCCACCGCCAAGGGCCACGAAATTCTCCTTTTCCCCATATATACAGCCCTTAGGGCGCTGCTTAGACTTTGGGTTTTGTTTAGATTAAAAGTTCGCCATAGCTGCAACTTCGCAGACTTCGCTTGTGTTCAACGACTGCATAAAGGCGCCACAGAACCCCACCTTGATCAATAAAGCTTTCATCTTATATTCGCAATATCCAGATTGCAATCTCAGTTTCTTGCTTGTTCTTCGCTTGCTCGCAGGAGACAGACCTCATGGTCAGGTTGATCGTGTTCGGCGTGGTCAATAACCTCTCGGAGTTGGTTTAGCGACATAAGGCGCGACGCCTCGCACGCTCGTAGTCGGATCGTCAAAGTCGACTTCCACCAAAGCGAAATCCACCATCTCATCGAAAGACGGGACACCTTTGCCTCTATCATATTGACCGATGCCAGGAATGCCCCTTTGTTCCTGGCTTTCACGCGCGTGAGTTACAGCATGCCATCCGGCGAAAACAAGGAGAATAAGGCATATAGCCATGGATTTTCTTCAATTTACGGCCAAATGAGATTGCCCGGATCATAGAGCATCTGTAGAAAGGTACGCTTGTCCATACCAGGGGCTAATGTCTATAAGCAACATAATCTCGAATTTCCTTCAAAAGGAAGTGCCAAAGGGTTCGTAAACTTGTCTGAAAAACAGCGATTTAATGATGTTCTTTAACTTTCGTACAAAAGTACTGCTTAAGGTCAGATTTGAGGGCACCCAGCCTCCCGGCGCAAGCGGGAGTATTTTCTGATTCACATCCGCCATGAAAGCAGTTTGAGTACTTGTGGGTCCGACACGGACCAATAACAAAATTATAACCGCTTTAGTGAACATCTCTCCATTCTATGTTAGTCCATGAAAGTACTTCATTTTCTCGCATGCGCTTTTGCCTAATTGCCCTAAAATTTCTTGTCCTCTATAGAGGAGATATTGGTTCCACATATATATTGACCGATGCCAGAATGCCCTTTTGTTCCTGGCTTTCACGCTGTGAGTTACAGCATGCCATCCGCTAAAACAAGGAGAATAAGGCATATAGCCACCGATTTTCTTCAATTTACAGCCAAATGAGATTGCCCGGATCATAGAGCATCTGCAGAAAGGTACGCTTGTCCCTACCAGGGGCTAATGTCTATAAGCAACATAATCTCTCGAATTTCCTTCAAAAGGAAGTGCCAATGGGTTCGAAACTTGTGTGAAAAACAGCGATTTAATGATGTTCTTTGGCTTTTAGGGCCAAAAAGTCCTGCTTAAGGCCATATTTGAGGGCACCCGGCCTCCTAGCCCAAGTGGGGAGTATTTTCTTGATTTGCGACTCGCCGTGAGCACTTTGAGTACTTGTGGGTCCGACACGGACCAATGACAAAATTATGACCGCTTTAGTGAACATCTCTCCATTCTATGGCAGTCCTTGAAAGTACTTCATTTTCTCGCATGCTTTTGCCTGATTGCCCTAAAATTTCTTGTCCTCTATAGAGGAGATATCGCTTCCACATATATATTGACCGATGCCAGAATGCCCTTTTGTTCGTGGATTTCACGCTGCGGAGTTACAGCATGCCATCCGGCGAAAACAAGGAGAATAAGGCATATAGCCGATGGATTTTCTTCAGTTTACGGCCAAATGAGATTGCTCGGATCATAGAGCATCTGTAGAAAGGTACGTTTGTCCCTACTAGGGGGGCTAATGTCTATAAGCAACATAATCTCTCGAATTTCCTTCAAAAGGAAGTGCCAATGGGTTCAGAAACTTGTCTGAAAAACAGCAACGAATGATGTTCTTTGACTTTCAGGGCCAAAAAGTCCTGCTTAAGGCCGTATTTGAGGGCACTCCGGGCCTCCTGGTGCAAGCGGGAGTATTTTCTGGATTCGCACACTCGCCGCGAGCAGTTTGAGTACTTGTGGGTCCAACACGGACTCCGAATGACAAAATTATCACCGTTTTAGTGAACATCTCTCCATTCTATGGCAGTCCTTGAAAGTACTTCATTTTCTCGCATGCTTTTTGCCTGATTGCCCCAAAATTTCTTGTCGCCTATAGAGGAGATATCGCTTCCACATATATATTGACCGATGCCAGAATGCCCTTTGTTCCTGGCTTTCACGCCGCATGAGTTACAACATGCCATCCGCCAAAACAAGGAGAATAATGATGAGGACATGACTACCTTGTATATGACCAAAATATTGCATACATGCATATTTGTCGTGATTTCTAGTGCAAACTATTCAATAATCTATTTATGTTATCCGAACAAAAATACTTCACACACTTTTGTGTTTTGTCTAATTGCAGGTGTATGGGACATTTGTACAATCCACATATGAAGATAAGGAAGAAAGAGATGTTTATTTGCTGTTCAAAAAGTCCTCTCACGTCACTTTTGGCCCAAGAGAAGATAGAGTCCAAGTCTCTCACGTTCTGGATTCAGATTCGACTTCACAGACATACCTGAATCAAAACGCCAACAACTTTTTCATACGGACTCGAATTGGGTGATTCTTTTTTGTTGGAAAGTAGATTTCATGCTCTTTCCAGCACAATCGAATCACCTTAAAATCCGTCCGGAGTGTTGAGTTATTTACGAAACAATCTGACGCTGCAGCAGAATCCGAGTCAAACTACAAGTCCAAAGGTGTTACGCCACCTCCACTTGGGCCCATGAGCCTTGTACTACCTAGGGTTGGTTTTAGGCTGCCTTGGGACGTCCTCCCACCTCCTTGGCCGCCACCCCTTGCTCCTATATAAGTAGATCCATCTAGTAGCTTTTTCCTTGGGATTTGTTTAGTTAAAGTTAGCCATTGCAACTTCGTACTTCGCTTGTGTCCAACGACCAGACCAAGACCGCCACGGATCCTCACCTTTATCAATACTTCATATATACTCGCAATATTCAGATTGCTTTTATCATATTCTTGCTTGTTCTTCGATTGCTTGCAGGAATAGACCTTCGTGGTCAGTTGATTGTGCTCCGTGTGGTCAATAACCTCTCGGAGTTGGTTTAGCGATTGCTAAGGCACAACGTCGGCACGCTTGTAGTCGGATCGCCAAAGTCGCTCCACCAAATCGATAGTTATCATCTCATCGAAAGATCGAGACACCCCGCCTATCAAGTGGTATCAGTTTTCAGGTTGCTCGGTGATATTTTATAGCTTTTCATAGTTTAGATCGATCTGTCATTCATACCTACAGTCCATGAAAAGCCATAAAAAGTTAGATCTGTTCATCCTTTATCCAAGCCAGTCTGAGCCTTTGCGATTTTCTATTCATTGCTTGCATAGTTGAATTATCGGTTGCATCGTCGTGTCAGTTGCTGGTCTTAGTGTCTAGTTCCTTTAGAGTTTCGAGTTCTGTTCACATTAGTCACGCCGCCGCTGCATCATTATCCCTTTCACTGTCCGCCATCCCATCTATTAATTTCCACCACGTGCTACGCGCTGTTCATTGTCATAATCATAGTTGAGGTCATTCACATCTTCGCCTGATCCAATCTGCATCTTATCTAGTTTGTCTTGGAAAGAGGGAGAAAACAAAGAGAGAAAAAAAGAGAGAAGAAAAAGAAAGAAAAAAAAGAAAAAGAGAGAGAAGAAAAGAAAAAAAAGCGTGAGAAAAAAAAGAGAGAAGAAAAAATACGGATCTATCTAGAATCAATCTCGTACCTGAATTCGGATTAGAATCTGTTTTGCGCACTGTTCAGTAAAACAGGTGTATCTTCCTCATACGAAGTCCGTTTTGGCTCCGTGAGTACTCAAATTGAAGCTAGCAACGAGCCGCATCTAAATAGTTGCAGAAGCTAGTTCATTATTTGACACATCAAAATCGGCTTCTAAATAGGTCTTTTTGCCATCTGAAGTTCGTGAACACAGCTTGTTCCAATTTTTCAGGCCAGTTTTAGAATTCTTTGAATCCTCATATCAACTCGAATTGAGTGATTCTTTTGCATTGGAAAGCTTGAGTTAGTGGCATTCTTTGAAAGAATTTATCAGAAAATTGGCTCAAACTTTTCAATAGGAAAGTTGGAGAGAGTTGTTGTATGTCCTGCTTGGTAGTTGTTTTTCATCATTATCTTCACTACCGCTAGATCTTCACTTCTATCTTGCTGTCAAGAGCTACTTAGTATCCTTCATTGATGCTAGTTGTGCTACGCCGTGACCTCATTAGTGTTCTAGGCTCGCCTCTAGTCCGGTCTAGCCTAGGACCAGCACAGTACCGCCATTGAGCGCTTATTCAACATTGCATCTTTGAATTGATTATTGCTAATCTTTTGCTACCATATATAGCCAACCCAGCTCCACATATTTCTACACTGTATATAATGACGCCCCCGGCAATCGCTTTACTCAATATTCGAGTTACTTGACACCGCTGCTTGCCGTCACCGCCGCCGCATGGTAAAAACTTGTAAGATATTGCTATTTGCTTTACTGTGAGCACTTTACAACCACATCCTAGTAGTTCATAGGAACATTATTCTCAAATTTTGTTTCTTGTTTCTACTAATCATGACAGGTTTCGAGATAGAAGTTCTTGGACGATTTAACACATCTTCACCATCACGAGAGTTGGAACAACACACACAAGCACATGGCCAGGTTAGCTTTTACCGCCATTTGAGGGTAGATTTAATCCTGCTATTTATCTAGCTTCGAGCTTGAAGTAGAACAAGTTTTAGTCACCATGGCTTTTCTGAACTTGAGCGAGTACGAGCTGCCACTAGAGCATTTACTGGTTTTGCTTCTGCTTGGTGGAGTGTGCATTGTAAGAAAAACATTGATAACCAACCCACAACTTGGAAAGATTTGAAAGATGTAATGAGAAAACAATTTTTCCTCCTTACTATCGCCGTGAATTGCTTCAAATTTGAACAATTTAAACAAGGCAATAACACTGTTCATGCTTACTACCAAGAGTTCAAATTTTATATACATCGTTGTGACATAGAAGAATCTGAGGATGATACAATGAATAGATTTTTTGGTGGTTTGAACCATGATATTCAGGCAAGATTTCAGATATTCCTCGTTGCATTATCGGTATGTATGTTCGTGCTTGTACCTTTGAGAGACAGTTACAGGAGGATGCATTGGGTGACTACAACAACTACAATTCCAGTTCATGCTCACCACCGCCGGTTGGTTCCTCCCTGCACCTACTAGAGCAGCCCCACCTCGGAGCGACATCATCTCAAGAGTATGGTGCATTGTCTACGCCTCAGAATTACATCAGCTATGTCTTTATGATAAGGTAACAAGAAAGGTATTGATGATATAACTTCACATGAGAATAATGCATCCCTAGTTAACTTGAATGCATCATGTGTTGAGTTACCCGTGATTTGAGCACATCACCTATTTTAGAGAATCTTGAAACTGTCATGAATGCGCCATGTGATCAAACAACTGAAATACCAACAATTTTGAGTGCACCCATTGAATTAACTGTTGATGCAAAAGAATCAATGTTTAATCATTTTGATATGACCTCTAATCTTGGTGATGATTCTGTGTAATGACTCATTGCATGTTTGCTTATCTCAGCATGTTGTAGCATGTAAATTTGATTCAAATAAGGATTATTCACCAATGTTGGGATGGTTTAATGATGAACATTGTCAATCTTTTGAAATAAATAAGAGCTTCACTTATATGTGCAAACTGAGTTGCAATATTTTCATGCCTTCTAGTTCTTGTGCTAATTTGTTGGCTTTAGATTTTATGAACTATGCAAGTTACTCATCTATTCATGTGTCATATATGCAAAAATCAAGGAAGTAAAATGGATGACGATACATATACAACATGTACACCTTGATAGAGGCAAAGGTGTCCCGCCTTTCGATGAGATGGTGGATTTCGCTTTGGTGGAAGTCGACTTTGACGATCCGACTACGAACGCAGCGAAAGCACGCCGCGCTTTAGCAATCGCTAAACCAACTCCGAGAGGTTATTGACCACGCCGAGCACGATCAACTCTGACCACGAAGGTCTGTTTCTGCGCGCAAACGAAGAACAAGCAAGAAACTGAGATTGCAATCTGGATATTGCGAATATAAGATGAAAGTTTTATTGATCAAGGTGGGGTTCTGTGACGCTTTGTCCGGTCGTTGAACACAAACGGCACGCGGTTGCAGCTATGGCTAACTTTTAATCTAAACAAAACCCAAGTCTAAACGGTGCCCTAAGGGCTGTATATATGGAGGAAGAGGGGTGAATTTCGTGGCCCTTGGTGGAGGGGTCCAAACTAACCCTATCTCTTGTTTCCCCACACATACGGACTCTAAAAATAGCCTATACTAATGTATTTCGAAATTACATGGGCCTGGCCCAATAATAAGGTGACGCAGCACCTAGAATAGCCTATGGACTAATATTATGAAGTGGCATCTTGTATATTTCATCCAAGGCTTCATGCACTCCTTATGGTGGCTTCAAAGTCCTGAAATCATCACTTGTAACTCCGTTTGATCCCTTGCATGCCATCAACTCCATGTGTGTTCTTGCTCCAATGTTCATCCTTCTCCAAGCTAGGCCCTTCATTTGTAAGCAAAACAAATGTATCCAATTTAGGCAGCATCATATTCTCATGAACATTAGAATCATTACCAAGAAACGAAAGTACCGGTAATTTAGTTGGCGTATGAGCTCTAGTAATTGGTCCAAGATGTATAGCAGCAGGGGCTGTGGGTGTAACAATGGTATTGATGTCCTCATCATCCTCCCCTTCTTGAAATGAAGTCGCCCTCGACGGCAGCTCATCTTCCTCACCCAAATATGGCTTCAAATCTGCAATCTTAAAAGTGGACTAACCCCAAAATCTGCAGGCAGCTCAAGTTTATATGCATTATCATTTACTTTCTCCAACACCTTAAAGGGACCAGCAAGCACGTGGCATTAGCTTTGATTTGCGCAAAACAGGAAATCTATCCTTACGCAAATGTAACCAAACAAGATCTCCAGTGCAAACACAACATGTTTTCTACCCTTATCTCCAGAAGTTTATATTTAGCATTCATACGCTCAATGTTTTCCTTAGTTAACTCATGCATTTTTAAAATCAATTCAGCACGCTCTTTAGCATCAAAATTAACCTTCTCCAAGATGGAAGAGGCAATAAATCAATAGGTGCACGAGGTAGGAAACCATACACAATTTCAAAAGGGCACATCTTAGTAGTAGAATGCAATGAACGATTATAAGCAAATTCAATATGAGGCAAGCATTCTTCGCACATTTTCTTATTATTCTTCAAAACAGCCCTAAGCATAGTAGACAATGTTCTATTGACTACTTCAGTTTGTCCATCAGTTTGGGGTGA
The DNA here is from genome assembly GCA_021437245.1 of Aegilops speltoides. NCBI lineage: Eukaryota > Viridiplantae > Streptophyta > Magnoliopsida > Poales > Poaceae > Aegilops > Aegilops speltoides. The sequence continues at coordinate 15,614 of JAHHZJ010002692.1, read as the reverse complement.
CAAGTAGTACTAAAAGCAGTTTAGTCCCCAACTTAGCCCAGAAACATCTCCAAAAGTGGCTAAGAAATTTAGTATCACGATCTGAAACAATATTATTTGGCACACCATCCAAGCGAATAATTTCACGAAAGAACAAATCAGCAACATTAACAGCATGATCGCTTTTATGACATGGTATAAAGTGTGCCATTTTCGAGAATCTATCCACGACAACAAATATGCTATCCCTCCCCTTCTTTGTTCGAGGTAAACCTAAAACAAAGTCCATAGATATATCCTCCCAAGGAACACTAGGTACAGGCAAAGTGATAGAGGCAAAGGTGTCCCGTCTTTCGATGAGATGGTGGATTTCGCTTTGGTGGAAGTCGACTTTGACGATCCGACTACGAAGGCAGCGAGGACGCCGCGCTTTAGCAATCGCTAAACCAACTCCGAGAGGTTATTGACCACGCCGGAGCACGATCAACCTGACCACGAGGGTCTATTTCCTGCGAGCAAACGAAGAACAAGCAAGAAACTGAGATTGCAATCTGGATATTGCGAATATAAGATGAAAGCTTTATTGATCAAGGTGGGGTTCTGTGACGCTTTGTCCGGTCGTTGAACACAAACGGCACGCGGGTTGCAGCTATGGCTAACTTTTGATCTAAACAAAACCCAAAGTCTAAACGGTGCCCTAAGGGCTGTATATATGGAGGAAGAGGGGTGAATTTCGTGGCCCTTGGTAGAGGGGTCCAAACTAACCCTATCTCTTGTTTCCCCACACATACGGACTCTAAAAATAGCCTATACTAATGTATTTCGAAATTACATGGGCCTGGCCCAATAATAAGGTGACGAGCACCTAGAATAGCCTATGGACGAATATTATGAAGTGGCATCTTGTATATTTCGTCCAAGGCTTCATGCACTCCTTATGGTGGCTTCAAAGTCCTGAAATCATCACTTGTAACTCCGTTCTTGATCCCTTATGCATGCCATCAACTCCATGTGTGTTCTTGCTCCAATGTTCATCCTTCTCCAAGCTAGGCCCTTCATTTGTAAGCAAAACAAATGTATCCAATTTAGGCAGCATCATATTCTCATGAATATTAAAATCATTACCAAGAAACGAAAGTACCGGTAATTTAGTTGGCGTGCATGCGAGCTCTAGTAATTGGTCCAAGATGTATAGCAGCAGGGCTGTGGGTGTAACAATGGTATTGATGTCCTCATCATCCTCCCTTTCTTGAAATGAAGTCGCCCTCGACGGAAGTTCATCTTCCTCATCCAAATATGGCTTCAAATCTGCAATGTTAAAAGTGGACTAACCCCAAAATCTGCAGGCAGCTCAAGTTTATATGCATTATCATTTACTTTCTCCAACACCTTAAAGGGACCAGCAGCACGTGGTATTAGCTTTGATTTATGCAAATCAGAAATCTATCCTCACGCAAATGTAACCAAACAAGATCTCCAGGTGCAAACACAACATGTTTTCTACCCTTATCTCCAAAGAAGTTTATATTTAGCATTCATACGCCAATGTTTTCCTTAGTTAACTCATGCATTTTTAAAATCAATTCAGCACGCTCTTCAAGATCAAAATTAACCTTCTCCAAGATGGAAGAGGCAATAAATCAATAGGTGCACGAGGTAGGAAACCATACACAATTTCAAAAGGGCACATCTTAGTAGTAGAATGCAATGAACGATTATAAGCAAATTCAATATGAGGCAAGCATTCTTCCCACATTTTCTTATTATTCTTCAAAACAGCCCTAAGCATAGTAGACAATGTTCTATTGACTACTTCAGTTTGTCCATCGGTTTGGGGGTGACAAGTAGTACTAAAAGCAGTTTAGTCCCCAACTTAGCCCATAAACATCTCCAAAAGTGGCTAAGAAATTTAGTATCACGATCTGAAACAATAGTATTTGGCACACCATGCAAGCTTAATAATTTCACGAAAGAACAAATCAGCAACATTGACAAAGATCATCGCTTTTATGACATGGTATAAAGTGTGCCATTTTCGAGAATCTATCCACGACAACAAATATGCTATCCTCCCTTCTTTGTTCTAGGTAAACCCAAAACAAAGTCCATAGATTCATCAGCAAAACATGCTTCAATCAATCAAATGTGCTTTCTTCTTTCATGTTCATTGCAGATCAGCCATTGTCAACATCACACCATTCATGACAATCCAGATTTACTTGTCCATTTCAACGACACACGAAAGACTGTCACGCTCGATGCTCGCCATCTCATGTTCAGCTTTACAAGCAAGAACCGCTTAGCCAGAATTTTCCTGCACTTAGTTTATTCCATCTTGCTTGTAAAGCTGAACGTGAAGTGCAGGATCGATGTGCATTGGCGCCGCACTAACTTTTCTCTCGCAGGTCGACCTTCATCATGGACACCACGCATCATCTACTTCCACCGCACTATCACCTCCTTCAAAGTGCCACCTCCAACCGTGGATACAAGAAAGCAGCACAACCACCACTATCTCGCCAAGAGCACACCGCCGGGTTCTGCACAGAGCTCTTCTTCTTCCATGGCGCCAACAGGCACACAAGTGATATTATTTGTCGCCGCTGTAAGGGAAGAGGACATTTTATGAGAGAATGCAAATCTCAGCGGTGATGATTGCTACGAGGATGGTGGGTATGAGTCCGCTTAGTGACTATGATGAGGAGACTTTGGCTCTTATTACACATGAGGAACACGGTGGAGATGATTCTGATCATGAGACACAATACATGGCTGCTCAAGATGCCGACAGTATGAATGTTTAGTTGCTCAACGTGTTTTGAGTGTGCAGGTTACACAAGCTGAGCAAAATCAGAGGCATAATTTGTTCCATACAAAGGAGTTGTGAAGGAACATTCTATTCAAGGCCATCATAGATGGAGGGAGCTGCAACAACTTGGCTAGCATGGAGATGGTGGAGAAGCTATCTCTCACCACAAGACCACATCCACATCCTTACTACATCCAATGGTTCAACAACAGCGCAAGGTTAAGGTAACACGATCGCTCGTGTGCATTTTAGTATCTCTACATATGCTGATTATGTTGATTGTGATGTGGTACCTATGCAAGCATGTTCCTTATTACTTGGTCCACCATGGCAATTTGATAAAAATTTGTACACCATGGTAGAAACAATCAAGATACTCTTGTTCATAAGGATAAAATATTACTTTGCTTCCTATGACTCTCGAGTCCATTTTGAAAGATGATATTAATAGAGCTAATAAAGCAAAACAGAGAAAAATAAGAGTGAAAATCAGATTGTGGCAAAAGAATTTGAGCAACATATGAAGCCTAATAGTAAACCATCTAGTGTTGTTTCTGAAATTAAATTGAAAAGTGCATGTTTACTTGCCACTAAATCTGATATTGATGAGCTAGATTTTAGCAAATCTGTTTGCTATGCTTTTGTGTGCAAAGAGGCATTATTTTCATTCGAGGACGTGTTTTCCTCTTTGCCCCCCGCTGTCACTAACATTTTGCAGAGTTCGCCGACGCCTTTCCACAAGACGCAAGCACCGGATTACCACCTATTCGAGGGATTGAGCATCAAATTGACTTAATTCCCGTGCATCATTACCCAACCGCACCATACCGCACTAATCCAGAGGAGACGAAGGAGATTATGCGCCAAGTGCAGGAGCTGCTCGACAAAGGTTATGTACGCGAATCCCTTTAGTCCTTGTGCTGTTCCTATTATTCTAGTGCTGAAAAGGATGGTACGCCACGATGTGTGTTGATTGTAGAGGCATTAATAATATTACTATTCGTTATCGCCACCCTATTCCTAGGCTAGATGATATGCTTGATGAATTGAGTGGCTCAACAATATTCTCCAAAGTTGATTTATGAGTGGATACCATCAAATTCAGATGAAATTGGGAGATGAATGGAAAACAGCATTTAAAACTAAGTTTGGATTATATGAGTGGTTAGTCATGCCTTTTGGGTTAACTAATGCACCTAGTACTTTCATGAGATTAATGAACTAAGTTTTACGTGCTTTCATTGACGATTTGTGGTAGTCTATTTTGATGATATACTGATTTATAGCAAATCTTTGGAAGAACATTTGGAAAATTTACGCATATATTTTAATGCTCTACGTGATGCACGCTTGTTTGGTAACCTTGGGAAGTGCACCTTTGCACCGAATCGAGTATCTTTTTTTGGCTATGTTGTTACTCCACAGGAATTGAAGTTGATAAAGCCAAGATTGAAGCTATTGAGAGTTGGCCGCAGCCCAAAACGGTCACACAAGTGAGGAGTTTTCTTGGACTCGCTGGTTTCTATAGGCGCTTTGTGAGAGATTTCAGCACCATTGCTGCACCTCTCAATGAGCTTACAAAGAAGGATGTGCCTTTTGTTTGGGGTACCGCATGTGAAGAAGCCTTCACGGTATTGAAAGATAAGTTGACACATGCCCTTTACTCCAACTTCCTGATTTTAATAAGACTTTTGAGCTTGAATGTGATGCTAGTGGCATTGGATTAGAGGTGTGTTATTACAAGTGGCAAACCTGTTGCATACTTTTCTGAAAAATTGAGGGCCTAGTCTGAATTACTCTACTTATGATAAAGAATTATATGCTCTTGTTCGGACTTTAGAAACATGGCAACATTATTTATGGCCCAAAGAATTTGTTATACATTCTGATCATGAATCTTTGAAACATATTAAAAGTCAAGCTAAACTGAATCGTAGACATGCTAAATGGGTTGAATTCATTGAGGCTTTCCTTATGTCATTAAACACAAGAGGGTAAAGAAAATGTTATTGTGATGCATTGTCTGGTCGCTATACTATGCTTTCACAACTTGACTTCAAAATATTTGGTTTGGAGACCATCAAAGATCAATATGTGCATGATGCTGATTTTAAAGATGTATTGCAGAATTGTAAAGAAGGAAGAACATGGAACAAGTTTGTCGTTAATGATGGATTTGTGTTCCGTACAACAAGCTATGCATTCCAGCTAGCTCCGCTCGCCTTTTGTTGTTGCAGGAGGCGATGGAGGAGGACTAATGGGACACTTTGGCGTGAAGAGGACGGAGGACGATTTGCTACACATTTCTTTTGGCCAAAGATGAGACGGATGTTGAGCGCTTTATTGCTCGCTGCACTACATGTCAAAAAGCTAAGTCACGACTCAATCCTCATGGTTTATATATGCCTTTGCCTGCACTCTAGTGTTCCTTGGGAGTGATAGAGGCAGAGGTGTCCTGCCTTTCGATGAGATGGTGGATTTCGCTTGGTGGAAGTCGACTTTGACGATCCGACCACGAAGGCAGGAGGACGCCGCTACTTAGCAATCGCTAAACCAACTCCGAGAGGTTATTGACCACGCCGAGCACGATCAACCTGACCACGAGGGTCTATTTCCAGAGCAAACGAAGAACAAGCAAGAAACTGAGATTGCAATCTGCATATTGCGAATATAAGATGAAAGCTTTATTGATCAAGGTGGGGTCGTGACGCTTTGTCCGGTCGTTGAACACAAACGGCACGCGGTTGCAGCTATGGCGAACTTTTGATCTAAACAAAACCCCAAAGTCTAAACGGTGCCCTAAGGGCTGTATATATGGAGGAAGAGGGGAGAATTTCGTGGCCCTTGGTGGAGGGGTCCAAACTAACCCTATCTCTTGTTTCCCCACACATACGGACTCTAAAAATAGCCTATACTAATGTATTTCGAAATTACATGGGCCTGGCCCAATAATAAGGTGACGCAACACTCTAGAATAGCCTCCGGACGAAATTTACGGTGGCATCTTGTATATTTCGTCCAAGGCTTCATGCACTCATTATGGTGGCTTCAAAGTCCTGAAATCATCACTTGTAACTCCATTCTTGTCCTCTCATGCATGCCATCATCTCCATGCTTGTTCTTGCTCCAATGTTCATCCTTCTCCAAGCTAGGCCCTTCATTTGTAAGCAAAACAAATGTATCCAATTTAGGCAGATCATATTCTCATGAACATTAGAATCATTACCAAGAAACCAAAGTACCTGTAATTTAGTTGGCGGCGCGAGCTCTAGTAATTGGTCCAAGATGTATAGCAGCAGGGGCTGTGGGTGTAAAATGGTATTGATGTCCTCATCATCCTCCCTTCTTGAAATGAAGTCGCCCTCGATGTAAGTTCATCTTCCTCACCCAAATATGGCTTCAAATCTGCAATGTTAAAAGTGGACTAACCCCAAAATCTGTAGGCAGCTCAAGTTTATATGCATTATCATTTACTTTCTCCAACACCTTAAAGGGACCAGCAGCACGTGGCATTAGCTTTGATTTATGCAAATCAGAAATCTATCCTCACGCAAATGTAACCAAACAAGATCTCCAGTGCAAACACAACATGTTTTCTACCCTTATCTCCAGCAAGTTTATATTTAGCATTCATACGCCAATGTTTTCCTTAGTTAACTCATGCATTTTTCAAATCAATTCAGCACGCTCTTTAGCATCAAAATTAACCTTCTCCAAGATGGAAGAGGCAACAAATCAATAGGTGCACGAGGTAGGAAACCATACACAACTTCAAAAGGGCACATCTTAGTAGTAGAATGCAATGAACGATTATAAGCAAATTCAATATGAGGCAAGCATTCCTCCCACATTTTCTTATTTTTCTTTAGAACAGCCCTAAGCATAGTAGACAATGTTCTATTGACTACTTCAGTTTGTCCATCAGTTTGGGGTTGACAAGTAGTACTAAAAGCAGTTTAGTCCCCAACTTAGCCCATAAACATCTCCAAAAGTGGCTAAGAAATTTAGTATCACGATCTGAAACAATAGTATTTGGCACACCATGCAAGCTTAATTATTTCACGAAAGAACAAATCAGCAACATTGACAGATCATCGCTTTTATGACATGGTATAAAGTGTGCCATTTTCGAGAATCTATCCTGATGAGGACATGACTACCTTTGATATGACCAAAATATTGCATACATGCATATTTGTCGTGTGATTTCTAGTGCAAACTATTCAATAATCTATTTATGTTATCAAGAACAAAAATACTTCACACACTTTTGTGTTTTGTCTAATTGCAGGTGTATGGGACATTTGTACAATCCACATATGAAGATAAGGAAGAAAGAGATGTTTATTTGCTGTTCAAAAGTTCTCTCACGTCACTTTTGGCCCAAGAGAAGATAGAGTCCAAGTCTCTCACGTTTTGGACTCAGATTCGGACCGCATGCATATACCTGACTCAAAACGCCAACAACTTTTTCATACGGATTCGAATTGGGTGATTCTTTTTTTGTTGGAAAGTAGATTTCATGCTCTTTCCAGAACAATTGAATCACCTTAAAATACGTCCGAGCGTTGAGTTGTGGACGAAACAATCTGACGCTGCAGCAGAATCCGAGTCAAACCACAAGTCCAAAGGTGTTACGCCACCTTCACTTGGGCCCATGAGCCTTGTACGACCTAGGTTAGTTTTAGGCTGCCTTGGACGTTCTCCCACCTCCTTGGCCGCCACCCCTTGCTCCTATATAAGTAGATCCATCTAGTAGCTTTTTCCTTGGGATTTGTTTAGTTAAAAGTTAGCCATTGCAACTTCGTACTTCGCTTGTGTCCAACGACTGCACCAAGACCGCTACGGATCCCCACCTTTATCAATACTTCATAACATACCGCAATATTCAGATTGCTTTTATCATATTCTTGCTTGTTCTTCGATTGCTTGCAGGAATAGACCTTCGTGGTCAGGTTGATCGTGTTCGCGTGATCAATAACCTCTCGGAGTTGGTTTAGCGATTGCTAAGGCGCAACGTCGGCACGCTTGTAGTCGGATCGTCAAAGTCATCTTCACCAAATCGATAGTTATCATCTCATCGAAAGATCGACACCCCGCCTATCAAGTGGTATCAGTTTTCAGGTTGCTCGTGAGATTTTACAGTTTTTCATAATTTAGATCGTGATCTGTCATTCATACCTATAGTCCATGAAAAGCCACAAAAAGTTAGATCTGTTCATCCTTTATCCAAACCAGTCTGAGCCTTTGCAATTTTCTATTCGTTGTTTGCATAGTTGAATTATCGGTTGCATCGTCGTGTCGGGCTTGTTGGTCTTAGTGTCTAGTTCCTTTAGAGTTTCGAAGTTCTGTTCACATTAGTCACGCCGCTGCATCATTATCCTTCCACTGTCCACCATCCTATCTATTATTTCCACCACGTACACGCTACTGTTCATTGTTATAATCATAGTTGAGATCATATACATCTTCGCCGATCCAATCTGCATCTTATCTAGTTTGTCTTGGACAGAGGGAAAAAGAGAGAAAAAAGAGAGAAAAAAGGAAAAGAAAAGAAAAGAGAGAGAAGAAAAGAAAAAAGCGTGAGAAAAAAAGAGAGAAGAAAAAACGGATCTATCTAGAATCAATCTCGCACTGAATTCGATTGAATCTGCTTTATGACTGCTCAAGAAACAGGTGTATCTTCCTCATATGAAGTCCGCTTTGGCCCGTGAGTACTCAAATTGAAGCTAGCAACGAGCCGCATCTAAATAGTTGCAGAAGTTAGTTTAATATTTGACACCTCAAAATCGGCTTCTAAATAGGTCTTTTGCCCTCCAAGTTCGTGGAACACAGCTTGTTCCAATTTTTCAGGCCAGTTTTAGAATTCTTTGACTCTCATATCAACTCGAATTGAGTGATTCTTTTGCATTGGAAAGCTTGAGTTAGTAGCATTCTTTGAAAGAATTTATCAGAAAATTGGCTCAAATTTTTCAAGAGGAAAGTTGAGAGAGTTGTTGTATATCCTGCTTGGCGCTTGTTTTTCATCATTATCTTCACCGCTGCCAGATCTTCACTTATATCTTGCTGTCAAGAGCTACTTAGTATCCTTCATTGATGCTAGTTGTGCTACGCCGTGACCTCATTAGTGTTCTAGGCTCAAGCTCTAGTCCGGTCTAGCCTAGGACCAGCACAGTACTGTGTTGAGCGCTTATTCAACATTGCATCTTTGAATTGATTATTGCTAAATTTTTGCTACCATATATAGCCAACCCAGCTCCACATATTTCTACACCGTATAATGTGACGCTTGATGAGGACATGACTACCTTGGATATGACCAAAATATTGCATACATGCATACTTGTCGTGATTTCTAGTGCAAACTATTCAATAATCTATTTATGTTATCAAGAACAAAAATACTTCACACACTTTTGTGTTTTGTCTAATTGCAGGTGTATGGGACATTTGTACAATCCACATATGAAGATAAGGAAGAAAGTAATGTTTATTTGCTGTTCAAAAGTTCTCTCACGTCACTTTTGGCCCAAGAGAAGATAGAGTCCAAGTCTCTCACGTTTTGGACTCAGATTCGGACTGCACAGACATACCTGACTCAAAACGCCAACAACTTTTTCATACGGACTCTGAATTGGGTGATTCTTTTTTTGTTGGAAAGTAGATTTCATGTTCTTTCCAGCACAATTGGAATCACCTTAAAATACGTCCGGAGCGTTGAGTTGTGGACGAAACAATCTGACGCTGCAGCAGAATCCGAGTCAAACTACAAGTCCAAAGGTGTTACGTCACCTTCACTTGGGCCCATGAGCCTTGTACGACCTAGGGTTAGTTTTAGGCTGTCTTGGGACGTTCTCCCACCTCCTTGGCCGCCACCCCTTGCTCCTATATAAGTAGATCCATCTAGTAGCTTTTTCCTTGGGGTTTTGTTTAGATCAAAAGTTCGCCATAGCTGCAACTTCGCATTTCGCTTGTGTTCAACGACTGCATAAAGGCGCCACAGAACCCCACCTTGATCAATAAAGCTTTCATCTTATATTCGCAATATCCAGATTGCAATCTCAGTTTCTTGCTTGTTCTTCGCTTGCTCGCAGGAAATAGACCTTCGTGGTCAGGTTGATCGTGTTCGCGTGGTCAATAACCTCTCGGAGTTGGTTTAGCGATTAAAGGCGCGACGCCCTTGCACGCTCGTAGTCGGATCGTCAAAGTCGACTTCCATCAAAGCGAAATCCACCATCTCATCGAAAGACGGGACACCTTTGCCTCTATCAAGTGGTATCAGTTTTCAGGTTGCTCGGTGAGATTTTACAGTGTTTCATAGTTTAGATCGCATCAGTCATTCATACCTATAGTCCATGAAAAAGCCACAAAAAAAAAGTTAGATCTGTTCATCTTTTATCCAAGCCAGTCTGAGCCTTTGCAATTTTCTATTCGTTGCTTGCATAGTTGAATTATCGGTTGCATCGTCGTGTCAGTTGCTGGTCTTAGTGTCTAGGTCCTTTAGAGTTTCGAGTTCTGTTCACATTAGTCACGCCGCCGCTGTATCATTATCCCTTCCGCTGTCCACCATCCCATCTATTAATTTCCACCACATGTTATGCGTTGTTCATTGTCATAATCATAGTTGAGGTCATTCACATCTTCGCCTGATCCAATCTGCATCTTATCTAGTTTGTCTTGGAAAGAGGGAGAAAAAAAAGAGAGAAAAAAGAGAAAAAAAGAAAGCAAAAAAAGGAAAAAGAGAGAGAAGAAAAAGAACAAAAAAATGTGAGAAAAAAAGAGAGAAGAAAAAAAATCGGATCTATCTAGAATCAATCTCGTACCTGAATTCGGATTGGAATCTGTTTTGCACACTGTTTAGTAAAACAGGTGTATCTTCGCCATACGAAGTCCGCTTTTGGCTCCGTGAGTACTCAAATTGAAGCTAGAGACGAGCCGCATCTAAATAGTTGCAGAAGCTAGTTCAATATTTGACACCTCAAAATCGGCTTCTAAATAGGTGTTTTTGCCTCCAAGTTCGTGAACACAGCTTGTTCCAATTTTTCAGCCGGTTTTAGAATTCTTTGACTCTCATATCAACTCGAATTGAGTGATTCTTTTGCATTGGAAAGCTTGAGTTAGTAGCATTCTTTGAAAGAATTTATCAGAAAATTGGCTCAAACTTTTCAAGAGGAAAGTTGGAGAAAGAGTTGTTGTATGTCCTGCTTGGCGTTGTTTTTCATCATTATCTTTACTACTGCCAGGATCTTCACTTATATCTTGCTGTCAAGAGCTACTTAGTATCCTTCATTGATGCTAGTTGTGCTACGCCGTGACCTCATTAGTGTTCTAGGCTCGCCTCTAGTCCGGTCTAGCCTAGGACCAGCACAAGACCGTCTGAGCGCTTATTCAACATTGCATCTTTGAATTGATTATTGCTAAATTTTTGCTACCATATATAGCCAACCCAGCTCCACATATTTCTACACCGTATACGACGCTCTCCGGCAATCGCTTACACAATCTTCAGAGTTACTTGACACCGCTGGTTGCCTGTCACCGCCGCATGGTAAGAACTTGTAAGATATTGATATTTGCTTTACTGTGAGCACTTTACAACCACATCCTAGTAGTTCATAGAACATTATTCTCGAATTTTGTTTCTTGTTTCTACTAATCATGACAGGTTTCAGAGATAGAAGTTCTTGGACGATTTAACACATCTTCACCATCACGAGAGTTGGGACAACACACACGCAGCACATGGCCAGGTTAGCTCTTTACCGCCATTTGAGGGTAGATTTAATCCTGCTATTTATCTAGCTTGGGAGCTTGAAGTAGAAAAAGTTTTAGTCAGCATGTTTTTTCTGAACTTGAGCGAGTACGAGCTGCCACTAGAGCATTTACTGGTTTTGCTTCTGCTTGGTGGAGTGCGCTTGTAAGAAAACATTGATAACCAACCCACAACTTGGAAAGATTTGAAAGATGTAATGAGAAACAATTTTCCCTCCTTACTATCGCCGTGAATTGCTTCAAAATTTGAACAATTTAAACAAGGCAATAACACTGTTCATGCTTACTACCAAGAGTTCAAATCTTATATACATCATTGTAACATAGAAGAATCTGAGGATGATACAATGAGTAGATTTTTTGGTGGTTTGAACCATGATATTCAGGCAAGATTTCAGTATATTCCTCGTTGCATTACTGGTATGTATGTTCGTGCTTGTACCTTTGAGAGACAGTTACAGGAGGATGCATTGGGTGACTACAACAACTACAATTCCAGTTCATGCTCACCACCGCCGGTTGGTTCCTCCACCGCTGCACCTACTAGAGCAGCCCCACCTTGGAGCGCGACATCATCTCAAGAGTATGGTGCATTGTCTAAGTCTGTAACTACATCAGCTACGCCTTTATGATAAGGTAACAAGAAAGGTATTGATGATATAATTCACATGAGAATGATGCATCCCTAGTTAACTTGAATGCATCATGTGTTGAGTTACCTGGTGATTTGATTACAACACCTATTTTAGAGAATCTTGATACTGTCATGAATGCGTCATGTGATCAAACAATTGAAATACCAACAATTTTGAGTGCACCCATTGAATTAACTGTTGATGCAAAAGAATCAATGTTTGATCATTTTGATATGACCTCTAATCTTGGTGATGATTCTGTGTCGAATGACTCATTGCATGTTTGCTTATCTAGGCATGTTGTAGCATGTAAATTTGATGCAAGTAAGGTTTATTCACCAATGTTGGGATGGTTTAATGATGAACATTGTCAATCTTTTGAAATGAATAAGAGCTTCACTTATATGTGCAAACTGAGTTGCAATATTTTCATGCCTTCTACTTTTGTGTTAATTTTTGGCTTTAGATTTTATGAACTATGCAAGTTACTCATATATTCATGTGTCATATATGCAAAAATCGAGGGAAGTAAAAATGGATGACATATACATAACAACATGTACACCTTTGTCTCTTTTGTTAGCCACATTTCAGATTAAGCAACGCCGAGGACGGCTTTATTTTCAAGAAGGGGAGGATGATGAGGACATGACTACCTTGGATATGACCAAAAATATTGCATACATGCATACTTGTCAGGTGATTTCTAGTGCAAACTATTCAATAATCTATTTATGTTATCAAGAACAAAAATACTTCACACACTTTTGTGTTTTGTCTAATTGCAGGTGTATGGGACATTTGTACAATCCACATATGAAGATAAGGAAGAAAGTAATGTTTATTTGCTGTTCAAAAGTTCTCTCACGTCACTTTTGGCCCAAGAGAAGATAGAGTCCAAGTCTCTCACGTTTTGGACTCAGATTCGACTGCACAGACATACCTGACTCAAAACGCCAACAACTTTTTCATACGGACTCTGAATTGGGTGATTCTTTTTTGTTGGAAAGTAGATTTCATGTTCTTTCCAGCACAATTGAATCACCTTAAAATACGTCCGGAGCGTTGAGTTGTGGACGAAACAATCTGACGCTGCAGCAGAATCCGAGTCAAACTACAAGTCCAAAGGTGTTACGTCACCTTCACTTGGGCCCATGAGCCTTGTACGACCTAGGGTTAGTTTTAGGCTGCCTTGGGACGTTCTCCCACCTCCTGGCCGCCACCCTTGCTCCTATATAAGTAGATCCATCTAGTAGCTTTTTCCTTGGGTTTTGTTTAGATCAAAAGTTCGCCATAGCTGCAACTTCGCATTTCGCTTGTGTTCAACGACCTGCACAAAGGCGCCACAGTAACCCCACCTTGATCAATAAAGCTTTCATCTTATATTCGCAATATCCAGATTGCAATCTCAGTTTCTTGCTTGTTCTTCGCTTGCTCGCAGGAAACAGACCTTCGTGGTCAGGTTGATCGTGTTCGCGTGGTCAATAACCTCTCGGAGTTGGTTTAGCGATTGCATAGGCGCCGACGCCTCGCACGCTCAGAGTCGGATCGCCAAAGTCGACTTCCATCAAAGCGAATCCACCATCTCATCGAAAGACGGACACCTTTGCCTCTATCAACGCTCCTGGCAATCGCTTACACAATCTTCAGAGTTACTTGACACCGCTGGTTGCCCGTCACCGCCGCCGCATGGTAAGAACTTGTAAGATATTGATATTTGCTTTATCGTGAGCACTTTACAACCACATCCTAGTAGTTCATAGAAACATTATTCTTGAATTTTGTTTCTTGTTTCTACTAATCATGACAGGTTTCAGAGATAGAAGTTCTTGACTATTTAACACATCTTCACCATCACGAGAGTTGGGACAACACACACGAGCACATGGCCAGGTTAGCTTTTTACCGTCATTTGAGGGTAGATTTAATCCTGCTATTTATCTAGCTTGGGAGCTTGAAGTAGAAAAGTTTTAGTCAGCATGTTTTTTCTGAACTTGAGCGAGTAATGAGCTGCTACTAGAGCATTTATTGGTTTTGCTTCGTTTGGTGGAGTGTGCATTGTAAGAAAAACATTGATAACCAACCCACAACTTGGAAAGATTTGAAAGATGTAATGAGAAAACATTTTTCCCTCCTTACTATCGTCGTGAATTGCTTCGCAAATTTGAACAATTTAAATAAGGCAATAACACTGTTCATGCTTACTACCAAGAGTTCAAATCTTATATACATCATTGTGACATAGAAGAATCTGAGGATGATACAATGAATAGATTTTTGGTGGTTTGAACCATGATATTCAGCAAGATTTCAGTATATTCCTCGTTGTATTACTGGTATGTATGTTCGTGCTTGTACCTTTGAGAGACAGTTACAGGAGGATGCATTGGGTGACTACAACAACTACAATTCCAGTTCATGCTCACCACCGCCAAGTTGGTTCCACCGCTGCACCTACTAGAGCAGCCCCACCTCGAGCGCCGACATCATCTCAAGAGTATGGTGCATTGTCTAAGTCTGAATTACATCAGCTACGCCTTTATGCACAAGGTAACAGTAAAGGTATTGATGATATAACTTCACATGAGAATGATGCATCCCTAGTTAACTTGAATGCATCATGTGTTGAGTTACCTAGTGATTTGATTACAACACCTATTTTAGAGAATCTTGATACTGTCATGAATGCGCCATGTGATCAAACAATTGAAATACAAACAATTTTGAGTGCACCCATTGAATTAACTGTTGATGCAAAAGAATCAATGTTTGATCATTTTGATATGACCTCTAATCTTGGTGATGATTCTATGTCGAATGACTCATTGCATGTTTGCTTATCTAGGCATGTTGTAGCATGTAAATTTGATGCAAGTAAGGTTTATTCACCAATGTTGGGATGGTTTAATGATGAACATTGTCAATCTTTTGAAATGAATAAGAGCTTCACTTATATGTGCAAACTGAGTTGCAATATTTTCATGCCTTCTACTTCTTGTGTTAATTTTTTGGCTTTAGATTTTATGAACTATGCAAGTTACTCATATATTCATGTGTCATATATGCAAAAATCGAGGGAAGTAAAAATGGATGACATATACATATACAACATGTACACCTTTGTCTCTTTGTTAGCCACATTTCAGATTAAGCAACGCCGAGGACGGCTTTATTTTCAAGAAGGGAGGATGATGAGGACATGACTACCTTGGATATGACCAAAATATTGCATACATGCATATTTGTCAGGTGATTTCTAGTGTAAACTATTCAATAATCTATTTATGTTATCAAGAACAAAAATACTTCACACACTTTTGTGTTTTGTCTAATTGCAGATGTATGGGACATTTGTACAATCCACATATGAAGATAAGGAAGAAAGTAATGTTTATTTGCTGTTCAAAAAGTTCTCTCAC